>CAWUFW010019114.1:0-197891 GCA_963921515.1 Calotriton arnoldi | reverse complement strand
GAGCTTCCCCCTCCAAGTATGACACACTCCCATTCTTGGAACTGAGAGCTTTGTGTAACGTGAGGAAATTAAGGACAGGCCAAAGTCCCACCACCCAACACCTCCAGGAGATGTTGGTGGCTTATGATCTTAGTAAGTCCTCAGAGACTGAAGGGGTAGGAGCAGAGGGTGGGCCAGCAGATGAGGAAGGGGCCAGGGGTACTACTACCCCCAGCCCCCCTCTGAAACTGACCAGGAGGGTGACAATGACCCTGACCTGGAAAACCCAATCCCTTCTGGGGAAGATGAAGATGAGGATCTGGAGAACCACACCTTTGTCCCCCAGGAAGGATTATGAGTGTGCTCAGAAAGTCTAGGTCTCCTTCTCAGGAGTCTAACCACTCTGGCACCTCAATAGGGAGCTCTGTTTCTTCTCACAGGAGGGAATCCTCTCATGAGAGAAGAAAGAGACTGGTCCAGTATGAGGAAACTCAACTGGAGATCAGGAAGAAGCAATTGGCTTTAGATAGAGAATCCCTAGATCTCCTTAAAGAGAGAAGAAAGTTGGGACTAGAGTCCCATGGTGGCAGCCATATCCCTAGAGATAGGGAAAGGTCCTATGACCATAGGAACCTGAGCAAGATTGTCCCTCCCTACCAGAGTGGGGATGATATCCACAAATGGATAACTGCTTTAGAGAGGGCCTGTAAAGTACAGAAGGTCCCTCAGGAGCAGTGGGCAGCAATCTTGTGGCTCTCCTTTGCTGACAAAGGTAGAGACAAGCTCCTCACTGTTAGAGAGGAGGATGCTGACAATTACAAGGTCTTGAAGAGTGCTCTTATTGATGGGTTTGGCCTAACCACTGAACAGTACAGGTTGAAGTTCAGAGACACCCAAAAGGCACAGACTCAAGACTGGGTAGACTATGTGGATTGTTCTGCCAAGGCTCTGGAAGGCTGGTTGATGGGCAGTAAGGTGTGTGACTTCTCAGGATTGTATAATCTGATAATGAGGGAGCAGATTCTTAATAACTGTCAAAACCAGCTGTTGCATCAGTACCTGGTTGACTCTGATCTGACCTCTCCCCAAGAATTGGGAAAGAAGGCAGACAAATGGGTCAGAACCAGGGTGAAGCAGAAGGTACAGAACCAAGGTGGGGAAACCAAGAAGCAAGATGCTAAGAACTCTGACAAGGGTGGGGAGAAGGGTAAAGATCAAAAGTCTTCATCAGGCCCCCAAAAATCTTCTTCTGGTGGGGATTCCCAGTCTACCAAGGGTAAAGGCCAAAGAAAACCATGGTGCAAGGTCTGTAAGCAAAAGACCCACTGGACCAGTGATTGCACCAAGTCCAAAGACTCCAGTCCAGCCTCCACCAATGCCCCTAAGGCACCTGTTCCCCCTAGTACAGTTGGTGGAAGTGCTCCAGCCAAGGGTTTAGTAGGGTTCACCCTGGGAACTGAGTTGGGCTCTGACTTAGTCAGGGAGCTGACTCAGGCTGTGTTAGTCTGTGATGGAGGCATGGATATGACCTCCACTGTGAGTCCCAGTAATCTGGGCAAGTACAGACAACAGCCTTTAATCAATGGACGAGAGGCTTTGGCATTTAGGGACACAGGGGCAAGTGTCACAATGGTGACACAAGACCTTGTGCTACCTGGGCAAGTTATACTTGGTGAAATGTACCAAGTGACCAATGCTAGCAATGTCAGAACAGACCATACTCTGGCAGTTGTTAACTTCTCCTGGGGAGGGGTAACTGGCCTTAAGAAGGTTGTGGTGAGTGCAAACCTACCAGTCGAATGCATGCTTGGCAATGACTTAGAGACTTCTGCTTGGGCAGAAGTGGAGCTCAGGACCCATGCAGAAATGCTGGGGATCCCTGCAGATGTGTTTGCTGTGACCAGGTCACAAGCTAAACTGTCTAAAACTGAACAGGCCTTGGATTCTGAAAGAATGGACCAAGTGCCTTCCAAGAGGAGGAGTAGTAGGGTTAAGGCAGTGCCTTCCCCCTTGGCTCAGGAGGAAGATCAGTCCCTTGAGGGGATGATCTCAGCCCTGAAGAAGGAACTGTCCCAGAGGAACTTGAGCCTGACCAGGTTGAGTTCTTGGGGACAGGGGGACCTTCTAGGGCAGATCTGAGCCAGGAGCAGCAGAGCTGCCCCTCCCTTGAACCCCTCAGTCAGCAAGCTGCTGCTGAGGCTGCTGGGAAAGCTAGTGGTCCCCATACAGTGTATTGGGATGATGGACTCCTGTACTCAGAGAGTAGAGACCCCAAGCCTGGTGCTACCAGGAGGTTGGTAATACCTTTGAAGTTCAGGGGCTTCCTATTGACCCTAGCCCATGATATTCCCTTAGCAGGACACCTGGGCCAGAACAAGACTTGGGACAGAATTGTCCCTCACTTTCACTGGCCCCACATGTCTGAAGACAGTAAGGAGTTTTGTCGCTCCTGTGTAACCTGCCAAGCCAGTGGCAAAGCAGGTGGCACTACAAAGGCCCCCTGATACCACTACCTGTGGTGGGGGTGCCCTTTGAGAGGGTAGGGATTGACATTGTTGGTCCCATGGATCCCCAAACAGCATCTGGGCACAGATTTATACTGGTGGTAGTGGATCATGCCACCAGGTATCCAGAGGCTATACCCCTTAGGACCACTACAGCACCTGTGGTGGCAAGGGCCCTCCTGGGAATTTTCTCAAGAGTGGGCTTTCCTAAGGAGGTGGTATCAGACAGGGGTGCAAACTTCATGTCTGGGTACTTAAAGGCAATGTGGAAGGAGTGTGGGGTTACTTATAAGTTCACCACACCCTATCACCCACAATGCAATGGTTTAGTTGAGAGATTCAACAAAACCTTGAAGGGCATGATTAAAGGGCTCCCAGAAAAGCTTAGGCGTAGATGGGACATACTCTTGCCCTGCCTTTTATTCGCATATAGGGAGGTGCCTCAGAAGGGGTTGGTTACAGCCCTTTTGAACTTCTGTTTGGCCACCCTGTGAGGGGTCCACTGTGCTTGGTGAAGGAAGGATGGGAGTTACCTCTCAAGCCCCCAAAGCAAGATATAGTGGACTATGTACTTGGTCTCCGCTCCAGGATGGCTGAGTACATGAAAAAGGCAACCAAAAACCTTGAGGCTAGCCAGGAACTTCAAAAGGCCTGGCATGACCAAAAGGCTGTCCTAACTGTTTACCAGCCAGGACAGAAGGTGTGGGTGTTGGAGCCAGTGGCCCCAGCAGCTCTCCAAGACAAATGGAGTGGACCCCACACTATTGTTGAGCAGAAGGGTGAGGTCACTTACTTAGTAGACCTGGGAACACCCAGGAGTCCCCACAGGGTTCTCCATGTCAACAGACTTAAGCCATATGTGGACAGGGCAGACATGGGCTTGCTCATGGCTACTGATGAAGGGCAGGAGGAAGAGAGTGACCCACTCCCTGACCTGCTCTCACAGAACCCTGACGATGGGTCAGTTGATGGTGTAGCCTTGGCAGGCAGCCTCACTACCCAGCAACAAACTGATTGCAGGCAAGTCCTCAATCAGTTTAGACATATGTTTTCTCTGACACCCAGTCAGACCACCTGGTGCACTCATGAAGTGGACACTGGGGACAGTCTGCCTATTAAAAACAAGATTTATAGGCAACCTGACCATGTCAGGGACTGTATCAGGACTGAAGTCCAGAAGATGTTGGAATTGGGAGTGATTGAGCCCTCAGATAGCCCTTGGGCTAGTCCAGTAGTCCTAGTACCTAAACCTCACACCAGTGGTGGGAAAAGAGAGATGAGGTTTTGTGTAGACTACAGGGGCCTCAATGCAGTCACTAGGACTGATGCCCATCCAATACCCAGGGCAGATGAGCTCATAGATACTTTGGCCTCAGCCAAATATCTCAGCACATTTGACCTAACAGCTGGCTACTGGCAGATCAGACTAGCTGATGCTGCAAAGCCCAAAACAGCATTTTCAACCCCTAGTGGGCATTATCAATTTGTGGTGATGCCCTTTGGTCTGAAAAATGCACCTGCCACTTTCCAGAGGTTGGTGAACACAGTTCTCACAGGACTGGAGGCCTATAGTGCAGCTTATCTAGATGATATTGCTGTCTTTAGCTCCACCTGGGAGGATCACCTGGTCCACCTCAGGAATGTTTTACAGGCCCTGCAAAAGGCAGGCCTGACTATCAAGGCCACTAAGTGCCAGATAGGGCAGAGTCAGGTTGTGTACCTGGGCCACCTTGTGGGTGGAGGCCAGGTTCAACCTTTGCAGAGCAAGATCCAGACCATCATGGACTGGACTGCTCCCACTACCCAGACTCAGGTGAGAGCCTTCTTAGGCCTGACTGGGTACTATAGGAGATTTGTCAAGGGGTATGGATCAATAGTGACACCCTTGAATGACTTAACTTCTAAGAAAATGCCCAAAAGGTTCAGTGGACAGTTAGCTGTCAAAAGGCATTTGATGACCTCAAGCAGGCCATGTGCACTGCTCCAATTCTGCAGAGTCCTGATTACTCCAAGAAGTTCATTGTTCAAACTGATGCATCTGAATTGGGGGTAGGGGCTGTACTGTCACAATTGAATGAAGAAGGTCAGGATCAGCCAGTAGCTTTTATTAGCAGAAGGCTGACCCCTAGAGAGAAACGTTGGTCAGCCATAGAGAGGGAGGCCTTTGCTGTGGTCTGGGCTCTGAAGAAGTTGAGGCCATACTTGTTTGGTACACACTTCCTGGTTCAGACAGACCATAAGCCCCTCTTATGGCTAAAACAAATGAAGGGTGAAAACCCCAAACTGCTTAGGTGGTCCATTTCCCTACAGGGGATGGACTTTACAGTGGAACATAGGCCTGGGAGTAACCATGCGAATGCAGATGGACTCTCTAGGTATTTCCACTTAGAACATGAAGACTTAACTGGGCAAGGTTAGTTTAATGTCCCTACGTTTGGGGGGTTGTGTAGGAGAGTAGGATCTGCTTCACAGGGGTACCCCCACTTTTTGCTGATACTTCACTGGTTTTCGACATTAGTCTGGCTGGGGCCCTGCAATTCAGAACCCCAGCCTAGCTGTTTCCTCTTTAAAAGGGTCTCCATGTGCCTTAGGCACATCTCTGATTGGGATCTGGAGTGCCCTTGTAAGTCCCTAGTATATGGTATGCTATGTACCAAGGGCATAGGTACCTCAGAGGCCTGCCAGGGGCTGCAGCATATATTATGCCACCCCTGGTAGGCCATCCAAACTGACACCACAGGTCTGCTACAGCAGCCTGGGTAAGGTGGTGCATGCACCCCTGGCTGTGGTATAGGTTACCTATATCACTAAATGCATACACACATATAAACCTATAAGTCACTCCTAAGGCAGGCCTTATCAATCCTAAAGGCAGAGTGCATGGTTCCTATGTGAGAGGGTGCCCCTGCATGAGCAGGGCCCCTCTGCAGCGTTCGGAGACCATCTCTGATGCTGTTTGTAGTGCAGCCTGACCATATACTCTTAAACGCATTATATCCTCGCGGTAAAATGCTAACTATGGAATGGCTGCACCGAAACATGTCGTGTTTGGTGTCAAACATCTTGGAATACTACCCCCGCCAATTCTGGCGGCGGGGGTAGCATTCCACCCTTCTAGAGGGAAAGGCATGTTAACTCTGACGAGTCCGGTAACTTCTTTCCAGAGCCCTGGCATCACAAAATGGATGCTGCTGCCACAGACACGAGTCTGGCCTCCTGCTGCTGGACGAAACTCCGGCAGGGGAGGCCTGGACAATAGGTTTCCTGTCCCAGGGAGGTGTGACCACCTCCCCAGACAGGACAATGTGTATTGGGGCTGGGCGGGAGCACTTTCGGGTGCTTTGAAGTCCTGCACTGGGGGCACATTTGGTGTCCCTGTGCATACCCCAGTTCAAACCGGATCAGGGCTTGCAGCCCCTGCTTTGGCGCGAACTGGACAAAGGGAAAGGGGTGTAGCCACCCCTCTGCCCTGACCCACCCATAGGTGGGGCCACAGAGTAGTCCATCCCCTATTTTTAGAATAAAGGTAGGAACCCAGTCCTTAGGACTTTAGATTATACCTGGACGAAACTATGACACAGAATCCTGGACCTTCGACGCTCTACTCACGATTAGAGGACTGAAGAATCTCCCTTGGGGTCAAGGAGTGACTCCCTGCTTGGCAGGCACCAAAGAAGCATCTGTCCGGTTCGCATCACTGAAGCTCCTGTCGGACGCCGAAGTCATCGCATCACCAGAGGTGGATTCTCAGACTTCCCGAGGCTACTCCTGAGTCCCCAGCAAAGCTGAGGCCCGTGGCTATCGTGGGTAACGTGAGACCGTGACCCCTGGACACCGAGCACACTTGCAAGTGCACCATCTTCTGGGTCTCCCAAGAAGTCGTGCTTTGGGCTCCGAGTAGCCCTAGCCTCCAGCACCACCTGCACCGAAGATCACTGGCCCCCACTCTACGAGTGTCCTGTAAGCCAGCTCCACGTGCGGCGTCACGAGGCTCCTTCGCGGTCGCTAGCCCGTTGGCTAGTAGCCCTTACCGAAGGCCAATCTTTTCTTTACTTGGCAGTCTGGTTGCTCCAGGCCTGCCCTCACTTACCCTTGCTGGGTGAGTTCCCCAGACCTTGCTGGTCTGCACCATCGACGATCTTCAGCTACATCGAGACTTGCCGCTGCCAAGGCTTGTTGGGTCCAATCTGGTCGCCGACACCGCAGCACTCGACAGACATCGTGTACCAGCCCGAATCCTGCTCCTGGTCGCCGACAACGCCTCCTGGACCTCGTGGCTGCAGAAACGAGACGACCGTCAACGCACCTGAAGCACTCGACATCGGTGGGCATCTGTCCATCGCCTCCCTGGTCACTGGCTAGTGACCCAGACTCTGTCCCCTCTGCTTTCAGGTTCTTCAGAACTCCGATCCACTCTTGGATCCACCCGGACACTTTTCTCCTGGTCGCCAGCAGCACTTTGCAGCAGATCGCCATAAGAACCGACGACGAAACCCGACCCCGAAAGGCACCTATGCACCCGGCTTCCCTGGGTGAGGTAACACGAGTACTCCGGTGCTCCCGTGGGTAGAGACTCTTCAAAGTCCTAGGTCTCAAAGGGTTTTGTCCTAGTCCTCTTCTAAGTGTCCCTTTCCTCTATTTTCCCGATCCCGACTTTCTCCATAGAAGTTAACGGCGTATCGCGGTTGTGTATTTACACTGCACGCTGTCTCCCGTGGGTCCCCTGTGTCACTACCTTAGGTGGTTCCTTGTGGTCCAAGCACTTCTAGAGGCTCTAGGCCTAGTGTCTAGTTCAGTCGTGGGTTCGCATACCACTTTATTGGTATATGGTTTGGTACGCTCCTAGGGCCCAAACGTGTATTTGTGCTATTACTGTGATTTAAGATCTTATAACCTATGTACTTCGAACTCTAGCCTCATAAAGAGACTAGAGGGGTGTGTCTAGTAATAAATACATATATTTTAAATATATACCTGGTGTGGTGCTCTTTCATTTGGTCACTCAAGAGATTATAGACTGGTAAAACAAGCTGCTTTACATTCCTTCAAGACTTAGCCTGAAGGCTGCTCTCCACAGCTACCACTAGGATAGCTTTCAATAAGGTTGTCTTTAAACCTACCTACCATAAGAGTCGATTTGGACTGGTGCAAGGTGCCCACTATAATTAGTGGACAGCATATGCCAGGCCAACTTCTCACAAAGAGGCTCATCTGCAAAGACATAACTCACTAACACACACACACACACACACTAGACAAATATCAAATCTCTAGGCATAACTACAGAAAGACACAAAGGTCCAAGGTGACAGAAGGAAACACAAGTCTTTAAATGGATTTTACTAAGCCATGCAAACCCACCTTGAGTGGCTCTAGGTGGCACACATGACTGCCTTGCATTACGCTGAATTGAAAAGACGTACCCTGGGTTCACCTATGAATTGAGAAACAATTCCTTATTTACTAAGTCCAATTAACCTGGGATTGCATCGGAATGTTACACCTTCCCAAGTGAGGTGTGAAGAGGAGAAATATCTTTATTTCTCATTGTTATTTACTCCTTTCCGTCGCACTGCATTCTGCAGCACACATAGAAAGAGGGAAATGCCTCTAAGGAATGTTTTTGCGCAAGAAGGTTACCCTTTCAGTGCAAAAACAATCGTGCATGATGCAAGGGTGTCTGCATGGGACAGGAGAAGAAATGCTCAAATCTTTGCAAATATGGAGCATTTCTGCTCTATCCATTTTATGCAATGCAGGGCAGCATAGCATCTTTGCTTGCTGCCCTGCATTGCATAGACATTTAGTAAATGTACCTCCAGTATTCCTACAAGTTATGTTTCACTCACTGTGAATCCATGCAATATTGAAATAGACATGTATTAAAAGTTTCAGCTTGGCCATGACAAGTACAGTCTAAAATCGAGAGCACATGGTACATCTGCATGGGGCACACTCAAAAGCACCCTCACTCATGTCCTGCACATACCATTTACAGAGGGTTTCAAGTGAATCATATATGCAACGTCATTTGAATTGTTTTCAAGGAATTAATATTTTTTTATATATAATAAGAAGTGGAGGGCGGAAGTGGCAGAGTTTGAGTCTGCTGAATTCCATTATAATTATGTGCGATTCCACAGAATTCCGATGGGGTAGAGAGGGCATTTGGTACTTTTCTAACACAAAATGCACCCTTACATCCAAACAATGGATGTGAGGATGCATTTTGAACTAAGAATTGTCAAAGCCAAATACCAAATGCACTGCATTGCATACCCCTTGGCACCCTTACATACTCTAAAATGATAACTGAAGAGTATTTACGGGCGTTGAGGGGTATTCCCTGCTGGCCAGTGGTTAATTAACAGGGCTGGATGTGGGAATAGTCGATCCACGTTAAAAAACCCTGCAGATTAAAGTTTCCTCTGTAGTGTTTTTTAAACATAGAAGGACTACTTCATCCTTCCAGCCCTGTTTAGCAATCACAGTAGTGCATTCCCTTAGGCACCCTTACATACTCTGCAGTAATCACTTCAGTGCAGTCTGTTTCTAAACAGGACTGGAAGAGGGAGCAGCCCCTCTATGTTTAAAAAATATAGCAGATTAAACTTTAATCTGCAGTGTTTTTTAAACATAGAGAGACTGCTCCTTCATCCAGCCCTGTTTAGAACCCATCCACTGCAGATTAGTTCCAACAGCGGAGTGGCAGAATTTATCAGTAATTCTGCACAACATGGTAACACAGAATTACCAAATTCTTCTGATTCCACTGGTGGAATAAAAAAATCGTCCAGGTCAAATATTAACCGTTAGCATGTTATCCTAGAAGCAAAACATGAAATTCTTTTAAGAAGTTGCCTCATAGCCAAATTCAAAAAATGTGCAATTATATGCTTTGTCCACTGGTAAGTGCATCTATTCACACACTTCAGTGTTACAGTGTGCCAATAAACATGTCGTCTTTTTTTCCATGTCTGTTAGGTGGTATCATGATCGGTAAAGCAAATCAAGCTACTCAAAATGTTGTGGATGTAGTTAAAGAAGCTTCAATAATGTACGTGAACCACCAGGACGCTGTAGCTAAGTATGAATCTCAGCTTCAATCCTACAGGGAGACAATTTGTTCCACGGAACAGACCATTGCACTAAACATTGTGGAAATTCAATTGCTCCAAATAGAATTAAACTCAGAAAGGGAGCTGTATCAAAAATGTAAAAATGTTCTCATCTCGTTGAGGAAATGCACCAGTTCCCTGAGCATCCTGGCTGACAAGACCAGTGCGGACAACATGTACATGGAGTTCAGTGAGATGCTTGATGGTCTGCTGGGAGTCTTGGATGAAATCATAGTGAGTGTTCAACCCCTGGCTGGAAGTACTACAGATTACTCAATCCTGACCTCTGATAGATTACCAACCATCAAACATAAGCTGGAAGAGGCTAACCATAGGATAAGGAAAGCTGCAGCATCCTATAGCAGTGTGTTCCACTAACACTGCAGTGTGTGGCAATCCCTATAGCTGCTTCTTTCTTGCATTTGCATTTTGCTATTCAATAGCTTTGGGTGGATCTCTCATATTTCCTAAGCTTCTCTCCTTAATTGTCAATGTGCTGCTAGCTGACCAGGTCCACTAGGCCAAAGAAGGCATAAAATCAAGAACAATATTAACCCCATGCCAGACCCACCTTTTCCTCATTACACAGAAAAGCGTGATCCCATTAACCTCTTCTTTGTCCAAAGAATCCAGAAAAGCCAACAGCACTCTGAAACCACCAACCCTGCTTCATCTCTTGGACCAGCACCTTCCCATGAAATCCAGCAACAGTCTGTCTTCAAATTCATATCTCTCTCAGATTTCACCATCATATTGAACTCCCTCAAAGTCACTTCTTGTAGAGATAATATCTTACTCTCGCCCTTCATCAAAGCTCACTCAAGAAAGTCCATCTCACCCGTACTCCCCATAACCAATGCCTCCCTCTCTCAAAGTATCTTCTCAGAAGCTCTCAATACAGGCCAGATACTCCCACTCCTAAAGAGTCCTACACTGGACCCTGATGACCTCAGAAACTATCAGCCCATCACTCACATACTATTCATCTGCAAGCTCATTAGATCTGGCTGATACTGCAGCTGTTGTGGGACATTAGGCAATCAATCTAAAAAACAGACTTTAAGGAGGACTTACAGATGAGAGTCTTTGGCTACGTCCTCATGTTGGTAACACGATACTTTACAGTGTGTGTTCTTCTCTGGCAGCAGCACAGATGAGAGGAGGGTGGTTATTACTTTATGCTTCAGACCCCAGTTTTGTGTTTGAAACCCAGGGTTTCACTAACCTACATGGACATTTTTTCTAGTATGAAAGTGCAACTGTTACCTGATCTTATATGATCATCAAAACAGAGCTTTGGAATTCTTATGAAAGAGGGGCAGAGGCGCCTCCCACATCTTGGTTCTCTACTGGATGTGAATGGGCACAATTTGTGTGCTTCTACTAAAACACTACTTGTATTGCACTTTTTAGCTAATGGCAAAGTGTACAATGCAGTAGGACTGGGCAAATTATTGTGGCAAGCCAGCGATTATGACTATAGGCCTGAACTGTCAATGAGTAAATATTATGATAAAGACACTAGGCTGATAGGCATTTAAGGTTGGAATGTTATTAGTCTATTTTAAAGCCTACAGATAGGTATGATGTAATATGGAATCTCACGTATGTGCCATAGTAGGCAATGGTCTTTGTGTCAATCACTCAGTGTGACAAACCCTGGATATAGAAGACTCGCTGTGGGAGAATCCTTATTAACTGGTATTTGGACAGACAGTAGTTTGTATAAAATTCTAGTTTTATGGCTGTGTGTCTGATGGTTTAATTGTGGAAAAGCTTACTCTCAAAACTGTAAGCCTTAGATGGTTAGAGTGATAGGCCATACGCCTGTTTGGTGCTCTAGAAATGTTATGTCTGATGACTTAGGTCTGGTGTTCTTATTGTGAAACATGATGACAAAGGCAGTTGGTCTAGCTTATTAATTGTGAAAAGCATATGTTAAAGCCAGGAAGCTTTTAGTAGTTGGTTATCACATAGTGTTACAGGCTATAGACAGATTTTTAGTTCCATGTAATCTCACAGATTACCATAGTGGGTAGGGATTATTGCATCGGCCACCCACTCTGGCAAATGTTGAGGTGATGATCCTTGATAGACTGCATCTGGAGGGATTGTTTATTAGTTTGTAACAATTGTTTTACATATTTGTAATTTTATATCTGTATGCATGATGGTTGCAAGATAATGAGCACTTGAATAAGCCTGTCATGGTTAAGGTGTAAAGCAATCACGAAGGGTAAAGGTGAACGTCATGACAGATTTCATAGGTTTCATCTGTTTATCCTGAAACAATATGACAAAGTCAGTAGGCCCAACCTACATATTGTGAAAAGCATGTGTTAAAGACAATAGCCTGATAAGGATGGATTGTTATTATACTGTGCTCAGGCTATCGGAGGGTGTATTGTTAGATGGAAATTTCACAGATTTAGTAGCAGGCAAGGGTTTTGGTGTTGGTGATCCACCCGAAAAAACTCTGTGACTTCAATGATCCTTGTTAGGCTCTCTTAGGAGTGATTGTATTTTGTTTTGCCTACTGTGATTTTCTTTACACTTGTACATGTATGACTGTATGCCAATAGTTGGCCTGCGGAAAGCTTACAGAAGATTTTAAAGACATGATTTGCTTTAGATGTGGAAGAAAGGCAATTCACCCTGCAGAGGATGGAATTCTAAAGGACATTTTGCTCCCATCTGCAAAGGAGGCTAGAGCACTTCCTTTAAGTGCAACACAAATGTGAATAGTGTGGCTTTGGAGGATACGGATGATGAAGAACTATAGTAGGCTTGAGTTGGCATGGTGACAAGCCAATGATAACATTATTGGCTTGAATGTTTATAATGAAAAGTTAGTAGGTCTGACATATTTATTGTGGAGAGCATATGTTAAAGTTAATTGGCATTTAGGATTAGAACTCTCTATTTAAACCTACATATAGATATTTTGTATAGCATTTTGCTTTGCCAACTGTTATTTAATGCCTGATTGTTGCCTTGTGGAACACTTAAGCTCAGTACAGGAGTCCTCAGTTGTTTATGGTGATGAGCCAATTATAACAGCTCAAGGCCTGACTGGTTCACTAGGAGAAAAACATTTCTGATGACAAAGGTTATAACTGTTTATTATGGAAAGCATATGTTAAAGTCAATACACATTAAAGAACAAATTGTTATTTCTCTATATTAAAGCCTACAGATAGGTATCTTGGTATCTGAAATAGATCTATGGCAATGTGCCGGCTCCATCATTTATAATGAGGAAGACACCAATGAAGCTGGCAGAGCCCCTTCCACTGTGAATGTCCTGTGCAGCATCTAAATGTGAAGAGGAGTCTCCTGAGCACAGCTGAAGCCAGTTTTACTCTAGAAGGCATTGTATGAGACAACTTATCCTGTAGCTGTACTTTGGAGGGATCTGCATGACAGGTGAAATGAAATGTGGCCTAGTGGCTTGAGCTGGCAAACTTTAGACTTTGGAAGCCAGGAAAGTTGCAACTCTTTGTTGCGTTAATGCGTGAGAGCTAAATATTGCCTAAGTTATGGTGCCCTTCACCTCTCACCTAGCACCTTGAGGCTGCCTAGCTCCAATGTAGGCACCATAGCACATAGTGGAAGGGTTCCTGTGTTATGGGCAGGATTGTCTTTTGCGCAAAGGAATACCTTCCTGCAAAAAGCAATCCAAATAAGCAATTTCCTTTTTCGATGTGTGATGCAGAAAGAGGAAATAACAAGGATAAGTAAAAATATTTTTCCTCACTATTTGCGCCATGGTTGGTTGGTGTAATCCCAGGTTTTCTGAATTCAGTAATTCTAGGATTGCATCAAATGTAATTGTGGATGCATGGGAATGCTCAGGCTTCATGTGGATGCATCACCCATCAAATACCTACCACTATGAAATCTAAAGCAACGCGGCACAATCCGTTGTGCTGCAATACATTTATTTACAAAGTCATGCATATTGCCCCTTGCGTGGTTTTGTAAATTGTACCTAAGCCTTTACCTTGTTGACGCAGGGATAAGGCAAAGACTTTGGGGCAAATTAGCAAGAAGAGGCAATAATCATCGCTAACCCTGCTTAGCGCGATTTTTTTTATCGCCGGCTATCGCTGGAATATATCGCCACGCTAACGCTGTATTAGCAACGATTAGCGCTATGGCGATGAATATTCCAGCGATAGCGGGGGAAATGGGCCAACATCGCTGAAAAACCAGCGATGTTGCATGGAGAAGGGAGAACACCTTGCTGATACGACCCTGTGGTCGTATCAGCATAATCCACCCCCATGTTAGGTATGGCTAACACCTGCTAATTGCAGGTGTTAAATAAATGGCGATGACCTCGGTTAGCGCGACTTTTCACGTCGCTAACTGGGGCCATGGCCACCTTGCTAATAGGCAATAGGCCTGTTAGTGGGTGTTTCCCAGGTTTGTTCGTCGAACGCTCCACTTTGCATGTCATTAGCGATAAATATCGCTGACATGCAAAGCGGTAAAAACGGGTGCTAATGCCCGCAAACTGTCGCTAACTGCTGTTAGAGACAGTTTGCTGATAGGGCGATATGAATATCGCCGCTTTAGCGGCAAAAAGTGCCGCTAAAGCGGCGATAGTGCCCTTGCTAATATGCCCCTATGTTTATCTAGGCCCAGGTTAGAATCCTGCACCTCGGCTCAACATCCTGCAAATCTGGACAAATCACTTAACATCCCCATGGATTACACCTTGTTCTATTGCAAAGTGTTCCATTGCCCTCAAGCCAGGCAGGCCCGCACAATATGAAAGTTTGAGAGAAAATTACTGCAATAATTCCATCCTGAAAGACATCCACTAACCGTGATAGGGAATAGGGAAGACTTGTAATTCTGACCCTAATAGTCTGAAGAAATGTAGACTTTTTTACACACTAACTTGTATTTTTCCATTGTAATAGGATCTGAGATTATCAGTATAATGCACTGCACATGGCCACTTTCCTATGATAAACACATGGAAATGTAATATATCCAAATTAAAGTTGTCACCTGTGTTTCTCTTGCTATGTAATTTATGACTCTTGATGATGATGCAATTGAGTTTGTTCACAGAATATCTGCAATTAATGTGATTAGCGCCTTTCTGTCTTATTATTGACTGTTTACTAAGTAATGTTTCTTGCATAGCCGATTTTCACTGTTTTGCTTGCAAATAAAAATAGCATATTAACCCACAGTGTGCTTAGACTTAGTCATAATTTGCATGGGTCAGACTCAATGCAGCCCCTGCTCAGCCCTTTAATCTTCTCTGGTTGATGCACTGCAACAGGAGCAACATGAAAGCCACACCTAAACAATGAAGATAATATTTTTGTAGTATGAAAACATACTGTTATGTTTCTCTGCAACTCGCACTGGGAACATGAATTACACATGAGAACTCAAACGATTTTGAAAATATTAAGATTCCATGAGCTTTTTATTGATGAAAATAAAATAAAAACAGAGAAAAACATATTCAATTGTTTGCCAAAAACTTCCTTTTAACCTGAAATAAACTTCACTGCACCACTGGTTGAACATATACTTTTAGTTGCATTTAGAGAAGTGTCTACAATAGGTCCTAAGAAGAGCCAATTTTATGAAACAAAACGGACAAAGATCATTAATAAAATACCTTAAAGGGCCAAAGTAGAAGGAAATGTAGAAATAATACAACATGTTTCAACACCAAATGTGACACATTCATATCACAGCTATGGATTTTTCATGTTGCCAATCTATATATTTCATGGTGATATAACAGACCGTGAATCAATCGCCTGCCATAGGGCAATATCAGAGTTTTAACATAATGCACATGCTTCTACTTTTGGCAGTAATAAACAGAACAATTCCTCTTTGGTAACTTTGAAGGCTGAGATGGCAGACAGCTGCAACATATGTCAAAGGCCAGATGCAAAGAATCGTCTGACACCATCAGGTTAAACTCCCCTTTCACTGAAGGATGTGCTCTGAATAAAAATATCCACCTCAATCCAAACCTGTCCCAGCAACAATGCAAAAACTCTGATTATTGGATGGTAATGGAAGGTTTGAAGAAGGAAGAGTTGAGGGATTAGGATGGTATACAATGCTATAGAAAGAAGCTGGAATGAGAAAAGATACAAAGAGAGACTTATGCATGTAAAATATGAATAGAGTTGAATTATACATCGACTAAAGTAATATCTGCTGTACATTATAAGGCTATTACAGGTCACAGATGAGTTCTGTTACCAAACGAGCAAGGAGGCCAAAGGAAGATATGACATGCAATATCATTTTAACACATGGCAGAAGGTATTGTGTTCCTTATAATTCTAGGTCACCCCAACATCATTCCCAAATTGCTTACATTATTAGAATTGTGCTCCCTTTTGTGAAAGAAAGTATGGTGCAGACATGATGAATAAAAGCAGAATCTATAGTATGAAAAAAATCCATCAAAAAGCATTTAGTAATATTTTGCAAAAACATATTAGAATCAGTTTAATATAAATCAGATTACGTAAAATGTTAGCGCTTATAATGAATAGTGCCATGAAGATCTCCTTTCTACTGGACATTGTTCATAGTACAAAAACTGTTCATAAAACTAAAAGTCAGTTTTTATTTTTATTGTTCAAAGTGCACCTTCCTGATGCTCCATGACCTGATTTTAAACTTGGCTGCAGGCATTATAACATCAACTGTAACGAGCAAATTAGTTGTTTCCCAAGCCGTATAATGATACTGAAACTATGGATGTTAAGAAATGACAGGGGTGTGTGTTTGTGTGGGTTTGTGTGTGTTTGTGATGTGTGTTACTATCCTTGTGGGGGCTTGGATGTGATAATACACTCACACTGTGGGGATTTGATTGTACAGCGTGGAACTGAACCCAGGTCCCTACAGGGCAACATATTTTAAATGATAAAAAATGACTTCAAGAATATGTGCGTCAATTTGTTTTTAAATTATCTTGTGAGGACCAGAGTTTCATCAAGTATGTTTATATTTTTGCTTAGCTCTGCCTCTGTAGACAGGAGATGGTACTGCAGTCTTAAACACAGTTTGCATTTAAACACACTTTGCTCATCAGGATGGGCAGAAGTTTCAAAGGGAAAAATCCATAATCCTGTATCTATCCAAATATTTTTAATGAAAGTTAACCTTCTTTCTATTTATTAAAATAAAAGTTTATTTACTTGAGGCTACTTGAAATTAGACTCTTAGGGGCCTATTAGGATGGCGGGCGGACTTTCATCCGCCCGCCACCCTAGCGGTGCTGGGACCGGCCGCCAGTGGTCCTGCACCAGCGATTAGGATGCCATCGCCACCGTGGCGGTGGCATCCTCCATTCCCAGCATTGTGGCGGGCGGTGCACACAGCACTGCCCGCCACAATGCTGGGAATGCACTGTGTGCATTGTCATGCACAAGGTGACAGGCACCGCGCAGTGCCTGCCACCTTGTCCATGACAATGTAGGGGGGCACCATAGGTACCCCCATGTGCACCCTCCAACCCCCCAATACCCTGGGGGCCCGCAACAGGCCCCCAACAGCAAACTCCGATGCCGCCACAGAAAGGCTGCTTCCCGCACCCATGCTAATATGGATGGCGGAGTCTAGCAGACACCGCCACCATATGTAGCCCCTTTTCCGCCCGGTCGACTGGTCGACCGGCGGAAAACCGGCAGACGGTCTCTCCGTCCGCCGGGGTCCCCCCGCCATACTAATATGGCGGGGGGAAAATGGGTGGCGGGCGGAGGGAAATGTAGGGCGGATCGCCACCGCCATGCGGGCGTTGGCGATCCGCCCTACATCGTAATGACCCCCTTAGTGTCTGAAAATTGTTTGTGGTTTTATAAATATTCCTAAAAACAATTGTCCATTTCTAATCCCAGAATACTTCACTATTGCCATTTGATCCTTATCTGCAACTGTACTGCACTGAGATAGGATATAAATGGATCTGATTGTTTGTTGTGAATAACCCTGAGGCATCAATGCCTATTGTTAAATTGTAATGCTTGTATCAGGAATTACGAGCCTTTATATTGCTTTGCCTTTGTTCACTTACTAATATGCACTTTGGAATACATTGTATTAAATGGTGGCTAGATGAGTGAGTGACTATTGCTGCATCGTGCTAAGGGCTACATTTTTTCAGACAGTGAATGGAAGCAATGTTATGCCCACTGCATGGGGAAGTATATTTTTAACAGAAGAGGGATGTTCTAATGAAATGAGTTAACGTCTTATATATGTACAAATATTGTGATAATATTTATTTTCAGTGATTTAAAGAGCAGCATAATATGCAGAGAATAGATTGTGCGCAATAAATTTGTGATGAGGGACAGTGTGGAGTGTGAGATTTGGCACTGTGTCAAGTTGTTTGATACCTTTGCAGTAGGTCATCTTTCCTAGTGAATACTGAGTTAAACAGAATGTTTGAATTCCTTTCTTTACATCTATATGGTAGAACTGTTAAAATTATAGGTTTCTTTTGTAATAATCTTTTTGATTAGATGCACTTAAACAAAATGAGATTAATATATGTTGGTTGGCTGAGTAATGAGAAATTTCTGGTAGCACACTTACTGTCCTGTCCCAATTGGCATGTGGGCTCAAGCAGTTTGTCAATGAATAAAGTAGCTGACATCTAAGAATGTTAAGGTTTTTAATGTGGTGTAATCAAAGGGGAATGAATCACTTGTCCTGTGTGTTACCAGCGTCTGGGGTTCTTGTTGCCTTAAAAACCCTCATTCACAAAATAACCATGGGTGCAGTATATCTTGTTTCTCCGCGTGTTAGGTTACGTTAAAAGCATCATCATAGGGCCTTGGTTATGCTTTCCTCCAACTGGAGGAAGACTGACTGGTATTTACAGTAGTGATTAGAGAAAGTGAGGGTGAGAGTGTAGTATCATTAAAATTACATCCATCTGTCGATCTTGGTTTTATTGTGTCAGGGATGGGGTAAGGGTAAAAACAAGGTGGTGGTGCAGTGATAGAGAAGATCTATCACACCTATTCAAAATCGTGGCTGGTTGACATGTTTCAGCCGAAGAACGCCCAATCGGGTCAGCGGGCCCGGTTGAAGATGGCGCCAGCACAAGTTGCTCAGAGGACCCACAGAGAGAGAGTTTGACCACCAGTCCCCCAATGGAGCCCAATTATCTCCCGATAAGTTATAGACACAAATTCATCTATAACTCGCAAGTGTGCGAAAGGGCGCACTTAAGAAGAAGGGTAAGTGCACTACTTACCTATGCACGTTATTACCTATTAATGTGCTTTTCATTGGTCCTGAAGAAAGCCTGCTGACCCAATTGGGCGTACTTGGGCTGAAACATGTCGACCAGCAAGAAGGCATTTGATTCCTTAGAATGGGAGTTTCTGTTCTAGGTTCTGCGACAAGTGGGTTTCAGACCACACTTTTTGGCATATGTTAAGGTCCTCTATGCCCAACTTCACGCACAAGTGTGGGTAAATCGGTAAATTGAGTTCTTTCTGCCCAATTCCCCATTGGTTGAGGAACCGGCAGGGCTGCCTGGTCTCACCACTACTGTTTGCCTTGGCAATTAAGCCCCTGCCACATGGATCTGCTGTGATGCTCAGCCTTTGGGTTCCATTCGGCCAACGATTTTGAGGAATGGATCTCTCTATATGTGGATGAGATCGCCTCTTTATGGTTCGCCACATACCTCTGGGCCCCATCTCCTCTATCTCCTCCAGATCCTGCATCTATATGGCAGGGTCTCGGGTCTCCGTGTCAACTGGAGCAAATCACAGCTGGTTCCCCTCAAGAGAGATGCCTCAAAACTCAACTTGCAGTTCCAGATCTCAATCTAATGTTTTAACTTTAAATATCTAGGTTTCCAGATCGCTTTTAAGCTGAGCCTGACATGAAGCCTCAACTGCTGCCCCCTGAAGCTGTGAATCCACAAGGACATGGCCATATATATTAATCTACCACTTAATATCTTGGGGAGAGTGGCTCTCCTTAAAATGATGATCATGCCTCAACTTTTATGTCTTGCTGTGGAAATATCATCTTTTTGCCCTGATCACCCCCATTTTTTGACTAATACTGGTGGTTACTGGCTCTGAATGTGCCCTGGGCTCTGCTAACCAGGCCCAGAGTCAGTGCTCTGTTTAAAAAGGTATATGATAATTGGTGTGATTACAATTGGGTCAGACATCCAGACCCCAGTGGAATCTTTGCACTTAAGTGTGCACTGCTGTGGTATCCGGAGTCATTTTAAAGTCAGCCCTGCCTTGCAGGCTGGTTTTAAAATAAAACTGTGCCCAAAATTAACTTTGGAATTAAACATACTTCCAAAGTCTAAAACTACCTTTTTATTACATATAAGTCATCCGTAAGGCCTCCTCTAGTTACCCCAAGGGGAGTAAAAATCAGGGACATTATAAAATATGTTTTATCTGTCCTGGTGAGGGAAAACAGCCAATTGTTTTTCCCCATGTAGCGCTGCTAGTTCTATAGGCTAACATGGGCAGGCTTTATTAAACTTTAATAAAGCCTAACTTTTGACAAGAGTGAGCACGCAATATAATTCAAAGTATTAAATTAATAGTTACAATAAATGCAACAACCTACCAAGGTTGGAATTATTGAAACTATTGTAGGGAAGGAGTTCTAGAACTTACTTTCCTGAAGTCACCTAAAGCAGCCCTGATTGGCCTGCCTTCGACAGGCTGAGCCAAGGTGCTCCCTGAATATGTGTGAAGCCTGGGGCTGAAACAATACATCTATTTGGTGGGAAGAGATCTGGTTTGCGGATAAGCCAGGGACAGGAAGGGGGCTGGGGAGATGGACTGGTCTGAGAAGCCCAGATGTCACAGGACCCAGGCCAGCCCTCACTTCTGTTATTCCCAGCCAGATGGAAGCCTTCTAATTAGATTAGGAGAGGGGTTGGAAGAGGAGGTTAGGGAAAAGTTAGCCACAACTTTGTGTTGGATTAGCCAGACCTGAACTCCAGGAAGAGATTTTCTCCATTATGATTTGTGCTGAGATGTGCATTCTGGGATAAAAATATAAAACACTTCTCAGGAAGTCGTCATGGCAGAGGGTGACAACCTGAAACACATTGTTTGAGGTGTCCCCCCTCTTGCTCGCCCAGTATGGGGAATAAATATGGGAGAACTGAAAGAGCACCTCAGATCCCTGCCTGAAAACATCTGGAAAAGAAGGACTGCCCATCCGGACCCTTGTACTAAACAAGAGGGGACTGCACCTGCTGCACTACAAAGGCTCCACAACAGTAGGACTTTTGCTGTCGTGAAAGATAATGAGTGGACTCCCTGAGCAACAACAGGTAGAAAAGTGCTGGAGGAAGTGACCTGCAGCATCCACTTCAAGGACAACTCCAGCTGACCAGCTTCACCTGGATTGTACTTTGAATGCCTAGGTGCATTATGGGAGTTGGAGTCCCAGACCCCACGAGGCAAATCAGAGCTTCTGAACCCTTGGCTAGTGCTGTGGACCCTTTCTGACCCTCATGGAACCTTTAAGAAGACAATCTGAAAGTTTGGGAAGTTTTTGCAAACATTAGCGAAAAAGCTCCATGAGAAGACCAGAATGAACAATGAGAGTCAAGCCGGCGACGTTGAATTGCAACCTGGCCTGACCGCACATGTTTGCCCCATTGAAATCTCAGGAGTTCCTCGCCATCACGGGTAAATACAAAGCCTTTCAGGACTCAGTGGGTCACCGCGCTGTAGCCGGTGGTGTATTCAAATCGAAATCCGGATTCGAGGACCCGATCGCTCAACGTCAAGGGAAAAAGCACTAAAAAAAGTGACTAAGTCAGAAGGTAAAAACTTGAGCGGGCCCAACCACTCATCATTTCCTACCCGTACTCTATCACAGTCAGCCTGAAACTCTGATTTTGTCACGGTCAAGAATGACCATATAGACACGGTTGGCACTTTATACTTTTAGGTGCTAAAAATAACTTTTTTTAAATGTAAACTTTAAAAAATGATATCTCTGGTTTCCTACATTGAATGTTTGTCCTTTTGGTGTCATTTTAAAGATAACAATAGTCTCTATTTTTATAAATTGGTGTTACATTTGTATTGTGTCATGTCTTTTACTTATTTATTGTTTTGGTGATATTAAATGATTTAAACACCTGTCTCCTAAGTTAATCCTGACTGCTCATGAGCAAAGCCACCAAGGGTTTAGCAAGGATTATTTTATTGAGACTTGACTTGACCTTATTTGTGATTGTTGTGTTAATTCTAGCTGTCGGGACATACCTGCATTTACTAATAAGCCACCTTTCAATACTTGCTAAATTTCCCCTTTTACATGCCGCAAACTTGATTCAATAAGTTCATTGCCCATATTCCCACCTTCCTTTGGGTGAATAAACCTCCAAGATCGCTTTCCAAAAATGCATTCAGTCTACAGACAAGGGAGGCATGGCCAACCTGAAATTGCACTACTAGGTGTCTCAGATTCAAGTGCTCAAAGACTGGCTTCACAGAGGGTGGGCTGACCATGTCTTCCAACTTGAGATGTCTCTTATCAGGTGGCACATCTCCCAGGACTTTAATGTGATAATGACCCTACTTTCTAAGTTCAAAATCACTTTTGCAGCCACCGTAAACTTAGCACTATTCTTTCAAATCCCAAACATCATCCCTAAATAAAACTCTTAGGATTTACTACGAGTAGTATACCTCAGGTGATGAATGCACTTACTACAGATACCTTTGTGTAATCTGAAAATCACTGGTTTGAATAGTCATAAAATATCTTCGATTGTTAGCACTATGCATAACTTGTTGGTCACAAGTTCATACCCTATTAAAACGATAAGAAAGCAACACAAATTACAACATACAAAGATAAAGCATCAAACTTTTCACATCAATACAAAGGCCCACAAAATATCTGGACAATGATAAGACAACACCACAAATTGCAACATGCAATGATAAAGTGACATCACATTAGTGCAAATATCCTCAAAACATGGGAAAGTTCATTATCAAAAGACATTGTGTATCCTTGCTTCCTTGGTGTTATTGAAAATAAAGTATGTGCAGATTTAGTTAAACTTTAATTCCACTAAGAGGTAGTCACAAAATAAAATGAGTCCTAGGGCAACTACCTCTTAGAATTCCCTTTATGACCATACTATTCAGAACTCCTTTGATTTTATTGGACTTCTCCAATTGTAAGGTTGTCGTGTTTCAGCCAACCTTAGTCAAGGCCTCTTCAGGACTAGTAAGATTGGAGAACCTAAACCTTAAATACACCATTGCACAGTTCAAGCATATATATTAAAAATAATAAATATTAAAGTCACACAATTACACCTGACACAAATTCACCAGAGACCCAACGAGTGCCAATATTGGTGACCAGACTCAACAAAAATGTGTTTCTAATGCCTGGAAATGGATGTGACATGTGTAAGAGACCCTTACTGATACATGTTCGCAAGTCCATGGCTGAAACCATGCTGGTGGAGCAACTGTACTATCATCAAGCATCAGCTGTCTCCTAGTTCTCTATTCATGCATGCACTTACTTGTGACTTAACTGTGCTGAAATACCACATTGATGCAGTTACAACGCTGTCTAGTTTCTACAAACAAAGAGTGCAATGATGTACCATGGCAACATAGTAATGAGTGCAAGTAATTCAACAGAGCTGTACTCATGAAAAAAGACAAGTATAAGATGTTGTTGTTACCAGATGCAGAAGTGAATCCGACTCAATAGGACAGATCACCTATTGCAGGGATTCTGATCAGAAACAGAACTATGCCTGGAACTACAGAACATCAGTATATAGGGACTGAGTCACGAAACAACATCAGTACCTATGGGCCCAAATCTGACTAGCATAAGGTGCCGCACTTGCCCTGCTAACCTTTCCAGAGAGACAAGTGATTTGGCACCCCAGAACACAACATTATAGATGCTCTAAGGGATCACTGTAGCAGGTAATCACCTTTCATTCTCTTTGAAACTATTGTGCTCTAGAATGTAATAACTGTGTTACAATTAGAAAACGTATGCAGGTCAACAATGTCATTAGCATAACTAAAATACCATACACAATAAAAAGCCCTGTCATATTAACTGACGGATCTGCCTAAGCCCATCCTAAATATAGAAGCAAATATATATATTATAGATGTTTGTGATTAGTGGTGAACCCCACGCCTGGCATACATAGATAGCTGTTCTATATCTCAGCTGGCACAGCCTTCTCGTCTCAGAGACTTTGCTCTGTGAGAATGTCTTCTCTCTGTGTGTTTTCAATTCAGCGAATCCTGGTTTATATGATAAAACTTATGTGTTCAAAAACAGCAGCTGGATTTCTCTACTATGTCTAGGTGCTAGTGTCCGACCAGATAGAATAACAAAGAGCAGTGTTGTTTTACCTTGTATGAGATTTTCAGACTGAATCTCAGGAGAAGAACAAGATACGAACATATGTGCAGCATATTTGTAAAAATACAATGTGGCACAAAAACAAGAGTGATATTTTGTAACATGTGCAAAGCAAAAGCATCCTACAACGTCCACAGTTAGCCTGACAAAGAGGAAAATGATAATAGGCTCCCTAGGGAGCACACAACACACCTACATACAAAACAGCAAAATTAACCATCCAATATGTAAATCATACTTTTTACAATTGTCCAAAAATCATATGGAGAGATAAAATCAACAGCTCCATTCTTACTGCATTAGCCGGAGGTAGTGAATATCCTTGCATGTAGTACTCAAACTAAGCCAAACATTCTGTGAAACCCCAATCACTCTGCATGCCACAAAAGACAAATCCTACTAGAGTGTCATGAAATATGCATGCTGGGAGTAGGTCATGTGAAAAGGAGTGCACCAGCAGCTGCCATCTTATCATGAACATTGTGCCTTAACCGGACTATCAATAGAATATGTGCATTAAAAGATGGGACTAAATCCATACTTACACCCTCACAGAAAAGATCGGAGATGATAAATTTCCATGCATAAAACACCCAAATCAGTCGAAAAACTTGTGGAAGCTTCCTCAAAGGAAATTATGCAAAATTTGTATGGACCCAGCACGTCATAAGTTATGCATGCTGGGAGTTGGTTTCATGATGGAGAGTGAACCGGCAGCGCCCATCTTACCAAGTGTGATGGGCTTTCCTGGCAATAGTGAGTATCTAGATGTTTAAAAACAAGGTAAAACATATCCCAATCCAAATATAAAGCAAAAATAAAATAGAAGTTAGTTATTTACAAAGGTACATATAAGGCACTTATTACCTAGTCTGGAAACCCATTATCACGAAAATGAGGAGGCCATATTGTACACAATCTTGTCTGTTAACATCATCTATGATCGGAACTCTGTATGAGTGTTACTCATTGTATCCTACCTTATGATTTATATGGAGACAATTGCAGTCAATGTACATATTTTACACATTTACTTTGTCACATTTTGCAAAGCCACCACAATGGGTTTAAAGCTTTCTATCATGAAACAATAATTAAAATTCACTTTCAATTTATAAAACAATTTTACATTAGAGTTTCTATAAAAAGGTTAGAACCATATTTGAAGATCTATTGTTCTGGGCAGGAAAACTACTATATTTAAGTTGTAATCCACAAAGGTTACTGGGAACAACCATCAAATCAAAGACCAGATTTCATCCATATCGTTTAAGCCACTTATAGCTGTACAAAATTTTTCAATCATTTTAGACTCAATTGTAGCCAAAACAGAAGCAATAGAACCACCTCTCGGGTTGTACTGTGCAACAAAAATTGACCATCTCAAGTCGTCCTCAGAATGATTCATTTTATTTTAGTTGTGAACAATTGGTGCCCCTGACACATGATGTTTGATAAGAAATCTATGTTGGAGTATACGTGCCCCCACAGGCTGAGTTGTCTGATCTATAGACACCTTATTACAAGAGTATTTTACAAAGTAATCAACATTGAGTCTTACAAACTTATTGTCACTAATGAATATACAAATTAAACAGTTCCAACACCTGCAGTGGCCCACTAAATCCAATATTTCAGAAATATCTCTCGGTTTCTCAATATTTCTCGCAGCTCTGAAAAATGTTGAAGTACATTTTTGCTTAAAGGTTTGGGAATGTCGAAATCTGATAACAAATTTCAGTTCTTATGGATAATCTGCTTCACCTCATTAGCATTGGGGCTGTAGATCAAATGGCAAGTGAGTGGTGTATTGTTATTGTTATTGATGTTGGGCACCAGAAGTGTTTCACATGGAGTACAACAAACTCTGTATAATAATGATTTGCCAACCAAAATGTGTGCATTTTTTTTTGTTTAGCAATTGTTATTGAAGAAAAAGCATACAACAGGATTGCAATGCAATAAAGGCAGTAGTGAACAGCATTGAATGGACAGTAAGAAGGAAATGGGGGTGCGGGAAGGGAAGAAGAACAAGATGGGGAGGATGTAGGGAGCGGCGGAAGTGCAAGAGGGATGGCAAAGGTCACTAGCGAAGACAAAGTATCTGACCTTTCACCCTATCACTTTGTGCCAGGCGACGGCCGCAGTGTAGTGGGAATAGATGTTTTCCCATTACAATCAGTATTGAGGCCTGTGTGCCGTGATGCTTCTGGAGGTGGGATAGAGAGAGAAAGGAGTGTGGAGAGGGCAGGCAGGGGATGGGAGAGGCCGTTGTCTATGCCACAAGGTGGGGTGAACCACAAGCCCTGAGCCATAGAGAAAATGTTGTAACAGGGGAGGGTAGCGGTGAGGGTGCTCAGGAGGACCAGAGGGTATGGGGGTCCTAGGCCACTGGTTTGTTGGTGCGCACAGTGTTCTTGAAAAAAGCATTTTTAAAGTAATCATCCTTGTTGGTACAATTCCTCCTAATACTGAGGAATTGACTGAATGGGAAATGTTCCTTTGATATTCTAAGATGTCCACTAGAAAAGAGAATAACATGTTTGTCTCTGTGGGTTCAGTGTATAGACAAATGGCTAATATTTCTTCTCTCACTTCAAGCCAAAGATCGAGTAAATTGACTCTGTTGGAGTCATATGTCATAGCAAATTTTATTTCCTTAGTCCTTTGGTTAATCCATTCATGAAACCTGACCAAGGCTGCTGCATTCCTTTCAAGTTCATAAGGACATTGTCAATGTATCAATACCAGTTCTTTTAAATGTGTTGAAAGGATTGTCTTCACCATAAATCCACTTTCTTAAAAAAAGAAAGACATAAAGAGATTGACTATCTCTGGTGCAAAATCACAGCCCATCGCTACACCTTTAATTTGTAAATATAGATCTGTTTTTAAAGAAAAAAAACATTTTTCAAACACATAGATGCCAATTCAATCAGTAATTTGCAGGGTAGGTTTCTAGAATTCCTGACCTCAGTAATTACAGGAATAGCTTCATCCTTAAGAAAATTAATAGCATCCATAGATTCTCGCATTTATGCTTCAGCGGTCCGCGCAAATTGTTTATGAGAAAGTGTCTATGAATTGGGCAAGAGGCTCAAGGAGGGAACCACAAGCTGAAATAATCGGTCTCCTGGGGATTCATAAGGCCTTTGTGGACCTTCTGTAAAATATAGATGACTGGAGTATGAGGACCCTTGTTATTCACAAATTCGTACCCTCATGACAAATCCAACCTTCTTCTAGTGCTTGTTGCATCAGTACTTTGAATTTCACAGTCAAATGTAAAGTGGGATTGTCTTTGATCTGTCAGTAATGCATAGTGTTACTTAGCTGACACAGAATCTCCTGATGATATTTGTTGCTATCTAATACAACTATGCCTCTGCCTTTGTCGGCTGAATTAATCACAAGAGTCATTTTTAGCCAATTGATATACTGCTTGACTCTCTGATTTATTACAATTATGTTTAAAGTGAATCTTTTCTTTGTTGAGCTCATCAATTTCTTTCAACACTATATTTACAAAAAACGAAATTTGTGGGGGCATCACCGAGGTTGCTGGACAGAAGGTGGATTTGTTTTTTAATCCACTCAAATTATTCTCAGAGGCATCTTCACTGTTCACGTGTTTGCAGAGATGCTTGTGCAGCTGCATCACTGCCGACACCCTAGTAGCTCTAGTCATGCCTATGCTTCTATCTATCTCCTATTTACTGTGCCCGATTCTACGTTGGTACAGCTCGAACTAAGTGTAATTCACTTCACTCATTTTTATAAACTTTAGCAGTGCCACCAACCCATGAAAGTGTGGACCACCATATTACTAGCAAACATTAATGTGTCTCTGAAGAACATCCCTGAAAGATATAGCTTGTGGGCACTGGAGGGAGACAGCCCTATCCAGTGCTCCTTCACTCAGCCTTCAGTAGCATCTTCAAATGGGACAGAGGGAGTATGGGTGGAAGCCAACTGGCAATGGGTACCAGTGTCTGATGCTTCAGTGCACCTGGAGAGAGGCATTAAATGTTGAGCCTGCGGGTGGGGTCTCTGTACAGCCATAGTGTGCCAACTCTGTGACAGAACATGAAGCTTATGTAAGCGCCAAAAAGCCACTGCCAGGATGTGAGGTAAATTGAAGGCCTGAGAGAGAAACTTTAGAAGAGCAATAACCAGTGCCTTGAAGGGTCGGGCGCTTTTATGAAAGAATGGGTAGAGCTCTCATTTGGGTATTATTTTGGAAAATAATACCACCAGACCAAGGAAGGGAGAGTGATTTCTGTGTGAGTTGTTGGGTATATTTGAGCAGAATAGTAAACAGGTAAGAAACAGCTACCTGAAATGCGTAGGAAGAAATTATAAAACTAGTGGACAATATCAAAAGGAAAACTAGAGTCACCCTTATGCAGCACAGAATTTAGGAGAGAGTTAGAATAGAAAAGTAGTCAACGATATGTGCAATAGAGGTTAGAAAGTGTTATTAAAGTCTTCCATTCTCACAAACAGTTATTACAATGGCCACATATGCTGGCATCACTCAGTGCTCTCAGCAGAGTACAAATGAGTTCATAAGCATTGTCTGAACACTTGTATGTTACACAACAGGCACTGTGAGTGACACACTGTGCTCCATTAGCCTCTGATACCATCATAAAAGGAGCTAAATGCAAGACAGAGGCCACTTGGAAAGGTATGCTGGTGTACAGTGCCTGTTCACTCAGGGGTATAGCGCTCCCCCTGTTCACCTTTCTTCCTGCAAAGAAGGTCTAAAAAATTAGCAGCTTCTTTTTGTTCACACATATCTGGCCAAGGAGTTAAAGAGCTTGGAGTTAATTAGCCGGTAGTCTAAACTCCTTTATAGTCACCATGGCAGAGAGTCCAATGAGTGAATGAGCATGTAGCCTGAAAACCAATATGCTACATAACAGGCACTGTACCTGGCACTAACTTCAGACTAACGTGTCAAGAGCAACCATTCACATATTGGAGACGTTTTGGGGACGTGGGGCCAGAAAATAAAACAGACAACACTACAGAAGCACCAAGTTCACATAAAAATAGAACATCAATATCTAAGTGCCTAGAGTCTCTATGCATGCAAAGTGTGCTGTGTTTAGTAATGGATGGCCTGCTGCACAACAAGGGCTTTGTGCTACATTCAGTGGGCTGCAGTAACATGATTGTAAATTAGCATGGCTATTCAGGTTTGGGCTTCCTCGCCAGGCCGGGCAAGTAGGCCTGAAACTGGCTCGCCCTGAAAAATAACTAGTTCACAGTAGCAAAGGCCTAAGTAGATTTTTTGAGGCCTGTCTATCTTACCTTTACGTAAGTATCATTACCTCTGTCTATAACCTATCACCTCTAACCCAACCATAGAACCTCTATCCTGCCCAATCCATACTAGTTCTACCCCTACATTTACATCTAAATCTACCAGTACACAAGTGCCTTTAACCCTGTCTCCACCCTAGTACTGCTACTCCTCCCAATACCCAAGTATATCTACCTCTACATATATCCTAGTAGCTCTACTCCTGACTACATCTTAGTAACCCTACCCTTGCCTATGCCCTTAGCAATGTCTTGACCTAGTACCTCTAGTCACCCTTATTCCATTGTGGTGCCAGTACTGTGCTTACCCTCATAAATCTCTATAACCTCTCCATTACCCCTGCCCCTTTTTCAGTGTTTCTTTATCAAATTTTCTCAAATGTTGTTTAGGATTTGGGTTTCTCAATTTCACCAAAATAGAGAATTGTCAACTTAGGGTCACCAGGTTGGTGTTCTCCATTTTGTTTTCCTCTCCAAAACATTCTTACTGTTAATGTACAGTTGCTCTAGCAGGCCACCATCTCTATACATGTAATGATGATGATCTAGCAACCTACTTCAATGAAAAGATCAATAAAATCGTCAACGGCCTCAGCTCGAAGAATCAGACTGGAGCGGAAGATGACCATAACCTACCCCTGAAGGTGGGGAATGAATTAACTGTGCAAAAGATGCAAGATGAGCATCTAGATAGAACTAGCCAGCCTACCTTGGAACGCTTCCAAGCACCCTCAGAGGAGGTGTTTCATAATATAGCTATGACAGTCTACTCCGGGTCTCCACTGGACCCCCTCCCTCAGAGGATGTGGAAGGAATATAAGACGGAACTCTTTCCCCGGCTGTGTCAGATATGCTGTCAATCAGTAACTATCGGAGAAGTCCCAGACTGTTGGAAACAGGCAATAGTTACCCCACTACTTAAAAAACCAACGCTCGGCCCAGCTCAGATGTCCAGCTATAGACCTATTTCACTGTTGCCCTACCCAGTAAAAATTCTCGAACGAATAGTGAGTAAATCTCTGTCCCAATATCTAGAGGAAAACCGGCTATTGGACGAGCTGCAATTCGGATTCCGTCCTGAACACGGTACCGAAACAGCCCTAATAACTATGTTCGATGATCTAAGAATGTGCGCTGACAATGGCCAAGCAGCGGTGCTGGTGCTGCTGGACATGTCAGCGGCATTCAACACGGTTAACCATAGTATTCTGCTGGAGAGACTAGAAAGCATCGGAGTTAAGGGTCAGGCCTTAAGATGGCTTCAGTCTTATCTAATGGATAGATCACAGTTAGTAAGCATTCGACCTTTTACATCTCCGAAGACAGTTATTCAACACGGGGTCCCGCAGGGCTCAGCGATCAGCCCAATTTTATTTAATATATACCTACGCCCACTTATCCCCATCATTAAATCTTTTGGAGTGGACTTGGTCAACTATGCTGATGACACACAGCTCATGTTTTCTCTGGAGGAGATCAAAAAATTTCTATGGATAGATTTCACGAATGTATGACTACCACCTCACACTGGCTTAGGCACAACTTCCTCCAATTCAACGGAGAAAAAACTGAATTTGTATACTGCATGACAAGCAAAGTTGGTCGTCCCCTCCCTGTTGACTTCCGGCTCACCCCTACAGATAGCGTGCTAATACCTACCAAAACAGTGCGCAATCTGGGAGTGATGGTGGATAATAATCTCCAAGTGGATTCACAAATAAATAAAACAGTGGGTACCTGTTTCTCGCTGATCAGAGCCCTTAGAAAGATTCTCCCACTACTACCAGCTTCTGCTAGAATACAGGTAGTGAGGAGCGCTATTCTGAGCAGGCTGGACTACTGCAACTCCTTGTGTCTTGGAGCTCCCAGTTCCTCGATAATGAAGCTGCAGAGGATCCAGACAATTGCAGCAAAATTGGCCTTAAATCGGCAGCGCAGATCCTCAGCATCTCAGGCTCTACGGGATCTTCACTGGCTACCGATTCAGCAGAGAATATTTTTTAAATCTCTGCATAGTTTTTAAGGCAGCAAATGGTCTGGGTCCTAGGCCTTTACAGAGAAAGTTCACATGGTATACGCCCACAAGAAACCTTCGTTCGGCCACAGCAAATCTGGTCAATGTCCCTAAATTTAAGAGAGTTAGAACAGGCGGGAGAGCTTTTAGTTCTACAGCCTCGCGATTATGGCATGAACTTCCATCTGACATCAGGAAGAGCAGAGACATAATGCAATTCAGGAAGAAACTAAAGACATGGTTATAGACCAAAAGAAGTGGCAGGGTCACTTGCGCAAACTCATTGCTTATTCCCTCCTGTACATGAAAGAACAATTTTCAGAATAGGTGCTCCACGGAAGTGGGCTGCCACTATTGCCCACAAATATGGACGGGGTACACCCAGTCCTGAAACAGACAACACAGTCCTTTTATTTTGGTACAATACCATTGGATATGGAATGTTTACTCTAATGTCGAGATGATAGACTATTTGCTAATTGCATGGGTTGTACAATGTGGTTTTAAGCTTTGAGGTTAACGCGGGCTGTCATATTGGAATAGTCGGGTGAGAACGATCTACGAACTTGCCAAGAAGGATGTGCTTGAAAAATTGCTTAAATTGTGCAGGTTATTAATTAGGACTACCCGAGGAATCAACTTTGTAAATATATGTGAAGGGAACGTAATATGACTCGATAGTATGTTTTTAATTGTAAAAAACACGGACTATTTAAGGTAAAACTAAGATGGCACACGTTTACCACGCCATTCGTAACTGAATATGGAGCACTCTCTGTTTGTCCGAGTAAGTTGTCATTGCGTTAATTTTATAATGTTATGGATTGTGAGCTTTAGGGTACTGTCCGTTTATTGTGGAACAGTATCCTTGGATATGGAATGTTAACTCTCATTTCGAGATGATAGATTATTTTCTAACTGCACAGGTTATACGATGTGGCTTTAAACTTTGAGGCGAGCGTAGTGATTCTACATTAGATAGTTATTCAAATACGACGCGTGCTATTATCAATCTTGAAATTTGACAGTGTTATGGAGTGCGAGTTTTGGACACTATGTCCGTTCCGAATTGCATTGCCAGTAGAGATTGAAACTGTAGATATCGGGAGTTTCAAATGTCTGTAAACGTAACAGGAGAATAATTGGATATTTTTATAGATTGATTTGCATTACTGAGTAGGGAGCTAATGGTTTGATTATCTATAGGTTATTTAAGTCTGGTCCGATAAATGATACTACATAGGAAGCAGATGGGATAAGGACACAACTACCTGAAATAATATTGCTAACACTTATTTATGAAGGTGAGCTCGACCATCAATTTGTATTGTTGAATTGGACACACATTGGGTTTCATGAGTGTCTATTGCTGAACATGGTGTTTCTCTTTTATTTTTATTATTTTATATTTGCATGCCCAAAAGACATCTCCTTTTTTCACCAATGGAATGCAAAAATATTTTCTTTCAAGTGATATATATAAATGTGGTTTAGATTGTGAAGAATACCTCCCTATACGAAGTACTTTTTGCTTTTTCAGCACACTGATGAATCCCTCTTTTTTTAATAAGATCACATATTCAATGATTGTATTTTTTGATTTTCACTTAATACGGTGTTGGTGAAGGAATGATGTGATGTACAAATAGGAGTATAGACTCTTGTGTTTGTTTACTTATAGCCCTGATGAAGTCAGAGATGTAAGAACATAGATTGACTGACGAAACACGTGTTGGCTATATCTGAAGGATATATTAGAAGATGAGAACATTTGGAAATTGAAGAATCCTGAAAGAATAAACTTTTTGGATATAAAAAGTTAAAGACATGGTTATTCCCAAGGGAAAAAGAACACTCAGACGTAATACCTGGATTCTCCAGTGCTCCTCCTGCTGTCCCTCCCTCCCCTTAGGTTTCTAATTATCTGTAACTCTCATTTTTTCAAATATAGTATGACACATTACATCTATGTACATTCTCAGCACCAGGATACCCGTTGGGTGATGGTGCGCTATATAAATGTTGTTTACATTACATTACATTACATTACATTACATACATAGGAAGAGTACTACTGAACATTGTGCTGAATCGTTAATACACATCATATTCTCACGTAATTAGGGGAAATCATCTTGTTTTCCTGTGCCACAGCTCTCTTATCAATCAGTTTGGCAGCAGATAGAAATCGCCAGAGCACTTATTTTAAGTTCTATATTTCCTGTGGTGCCATTTTCCTACTTCTGAACCCTGTCTATCTCTCTGTCACTGATACAAATGCAGGATCAGTCAACACACAGGTCAATAAGCACAAAAGAAGACCTGGGCCTGAAAACCCCAAAAGCCCATAAAAACTCCAGAGTGGGGGTGGGTGTCCTACAATACCACACACCTTCAAACTTAGCTTACAGAAAATCAGCATTGACTGCCCCTGACAGCAGCAGTGGCCGAGGCACATCAGATCGAGACTTTTAGGTGTTTACTTATATATAAGCCGCTGGTGCATCACTTTTTTTGATGCACTGGTGGTGCAGTGTGCCTGCCCCTATTTCCAGAGCCACGTAAACTCAACCGGTATGGATTTTCATGGCCTTGTAAATATGGCCCCCTTTCACGCACTACTCTATGTGAAAGAGGCATTCCATGGGTGTTGCTGTGGCTGTTCCCACGCAACATCCATGAAACATGACGCATTCCCAGATTTATAAAGTTTTGTGAACCTGGGAATAGGTCAGATTCCAACTCATCCCCAGGGGAGGCATAAGGGAGGGACAATGAGGAGAAATACCTTTACTTCTCCTTGTTTTCCTTTTTCAATGTGTGCTGCATTTTGCAGCACACATAGAAAGAGCAAAACACCTCTTGTGTTTTTGTGCAATCACTCCTACAATGCAGACACACTTGCACCAGCACTGGGGAAAGGACAGAAACGTACAGAATCTTGTAGATACAGCTCATTCCTGCCATTTTCTTTTGACTCACGGCATAGCAGCAGGAAGGCTTGCTGCACTAGCTTGTAAAAAAAGGTGCAAACGGCAGACCAAGGTCAAGCACATCCAGTCCATATGTACAGTAAGTTTGAGAGTGATGCAATCACTTCCCACACCCGCCGTCCAAAGGTGTCAGAAATCACCAAATTTTCAAGAAAGAATGGAAGGTGCACTCATCATAAAGTCAGTATACACGGATAGGAATCTGTTCCAAAATACTTCTTTTATTCCAATTATTCGTTAACAACTGGCACACAGCCAACGCGTTTCGTTCCCGATTTTTTGCCAGAGGGAACCTCGTCAGGGGTGCAATATTATAGACAAGACATAACATCAATGATACATTAAACAAAATTAAAAACATACATACATTAATAATGACAGACGGCCCACAAATTCATATATTGCATCAGCTAACATTAAAAACAATATATTAATTAATTTAAACAGACAATACACAAATACCTATAACAACACCCCATATAAAAATTACATATACCTAGTACATAAACAAGACACCCATAAAGCTCACAAAAATCAAAAACAATAATAAAAACAATTATGTGACATACCCAAAACTACATGCATACCAAGCATACAAAATACAAAAACATTTTTTCAAAAATACATATTCCAATATCAATGAGTGGTAAAAAGAGAGTATAGTATCCTAAAGTATAAAGACATGGAAAAAACACCCTTTCTACACTAATGTGAAATGAACAAATCTAAACAATAAAATGACACTTCCACTACATGGAGTGTATTTGACCATTCATATGGCCATTTTTTAATTAAACAACCCTTCTGTTGGAGTGAATAACCTTATTAGAAACTAGATAGATTACTCCGTACAGTCCATACCCTATTTATAAAGACTTAAGGAGAAAATTGATACCTAATGACTCACAGATTAACAACTAAGGTGAAACTACTAATAAGTAGACATATATCTCACCTCTTCTGTATAAAGCTGGTCAGTAGTGGTGACAAGTAGTTAAAACGAAATTGAACATCACGCAGCAAATTTGGGCTCAGTAGCGAAATGTATTATAAAGTCTGAGATAGAGGAAAAAGAACAGAAAAGGAATCACGGAGAAAGACCAATATTCATTCCCGACAATTTACTACAAAGGAATAACAACATCAAGGTACCATAAAGTAGCTGTCAAGAGTAAGGGAGAAATACGGTATATATAACCCCATCTAGTTAAAGAGCGGCAAAGTAAAGCCCTGATATTAAATTCATAATACAGGCAGACTCACCTAGTAACTCAGGTGTGTAGTGTAATCAAAAATTAGAGAGGGTCCAATCGATGCTATTCCGTCAAGAAACTTTATTAAAATGACGACATACTGTAGGTACTGTCAAGAAAAAGGGGAACGAATGTCACAGCCAGCATAAATACAACTATAAATCCAATCATACTTGTCAAGTACCGATGCTCGGAATCCCTCTCCTCTTACCTAGTGAGGCGACGTCTTCTCCAGGAACGGCATAATAACCGGCAGGGCTAACCCGGGCTGGCAGGCGCCATTATTTAAAGCCCAGGGAGACCACTGTGTCACGTAACAGGTCCCGGTCACGTGATACAAAATGGAAAAACGTTGGTTGATTAGGAACCTGATGGCGGCCATCTTAACATGGCGAAAATCCGCTAAAAAATCTCGCTTCTATTTTTTGTTAAGAAATTCTATGGGTCGCATCGATCCCATAAGTATCATAAAAAGAGCATATCAAAATTTGAAATTGCGGGTAAAGTTACAGCGGCCAACCTTAAATAAAAGGTGTATGTCAGTACTGCCTGCCATTATTGAAAGCCCAGGGAGACCACTGCATCACGAAACAGGTCCCGGTCACGTGATACAAAATAGAAAAGAGTCGGTTTATTAGGAACCTGACGGCAACCATCTTAACATGGCGAATGTCTGCCAAAAAACATTGCTATCTAAAAAATAAAAAAATAAAAAATGAAAAAGCAACAAATAAAACTAACAGCACGAGAGAACTAAAAAGAAATAAAGAAAGAAAAGGACACGAAGAATCAAAAAAACGCTACCTCTATTTTTTGTTAGGAGATTCTATGGATCGCATCGATCCCATAAGTATCATAAAAGAGCATATCAAAAATAGAAATTGCGGGTAAAGTTACAGCAGCCAACCTTAAATAAAAGGTGTATGTCAATACTGCCTGGGAGAAGAAAGAAATTGTAATATAATGTCAATTTACCTTGATGAATGATTATTATAAAATGAAACAAATGCGTATTTGCATCTAAGAAAATAGGATTAAGATCCTGATTGGAAGAGACCTAGAGGAAAAATATCTAGTCCTGAAAACGCATAATAGCCCTGTGACTGGATCTGACCAAAGATCAAATTTAAAAACGGAAAGGTTAGGATTACCTATTTAAAATTGAGTCAAATCAAAGTAACTCAAAGATTGCAAAAAGGGGGGATCCTTAAGTAATTAAAAACAAGAGACAAGAAGAAGAGTAGTTATAGCTTCTTGTCTGTAATATGTCCTTTCAGGATAACATTGAGGCATCAGTCACAGAACCTAAGCGAAGTAAGATTAAGAAACAACCTCTTATCTATAATAAGTCCTATTGGGGTAGCTTGGGACGGCAGTAACAGATCCTAGGTAAATAAGATTTGGAGGCAGCATGAGAGGAGCGCAATAATAAATGTGTAAAAAGAACGCAACCCCATGATATGATTGCTAATCAAATATTTAACAAAGGAAATGATGTAACTCCCTATCAGTATTATGTCCCTTCAAAATCACTTGAAGACGACAAATCCATTTTGCCTCCCTTTGTCTGACGATGAGTTCACGGTTCCCACCTCTGTTCCCCGCTGGGATGTGATCAATACCGTGGAACCAAAATGTGTTATCACTGGGATGTGTATCCCTATAGTGATCACTCAGGGGGTAGCGACTGTCTTTGTTAATTATCGCCCTTCGGTGTTCTTGTATACGGATTTTTAATGAGCGTACAGTGCTGCCCACATAAATGATACCACAGTCACACCCCAGCACATAAACTACATGAGTAGTATTGCAATTAATAAAATGTGCAATATTATAGGAGACAGAGTTGTTATAAGTGAAACTGGTAGTTTTGTTACGGCCAAATGGACAAATATTGCAAGAGGAACATGTATAGAAACCTAGTGGTTTATGAAGTAACCAGGTATTCTGACCTTGTTTGTTAATCACGTAACTGGGGCATAAGGCATCACGTAACGTTTTCCCCTACGGTAAGTTAGTATTGGTACATTTGAGATGGATTCTTTCAACCCAGGTACATCAAGTAACAGTCCCCAGTTCTTTTTAAGGATATTACGGACTTTATTACTATTAATGTTATATTGTGTAACAAAACAAACTCTTTTTCACTCGTAACACCTTTCCGTTTTTTGGGATTATCACGGAGAGTATCCTCCCTTGTGACATGTTTTGCTCTTGTGATTGCCTTAGTTAAAATCTCCTTTCTGTATCCTCTTTTAAGTAATCTTTTTTCACACTCATACAATAGGTCTCTTCCTTGCTACAGTTCCTGCGAATTCTCGTCATCTCCCCAAAGGGGATGTTGTTAATGACAGACTGTGAGTGAGTGCTCCCTGCATGAAGGACCGCATTACATGCGGTGTCCTTCTTATACAGTGTGCTCTCGATCACCTGATCCTTGATATAAAACTGTATATCTAGAAAATTGATTCTCACTTTATCACTGTTCATAGTGAACCTGACATTAAAGTCAATTGCATTTAGATATAGGAAATATTCCTGGAGTTGTTCACTAGAACCAGACCATAGACAAATAATATCGTCTATGTACCTCCCCCAATAGATGATATATTCAGTCCAGGGGGAGGCACATCTGCTCCAGGCATACTCCCTCTCAAACCAGCCCATGAAAAGGCAGGCGTAAGAGGGAGCAAACCTGGAGCCCATAGCAGTCCCAAGTATCTGCTGAAACCAGTCCTTATCATACAGAAAGAAATTGTTATCCAAAATGAGATTGATCATCTCCACGATCATCTCATTAAATTCATAAAGGTTAGCGCTCTCCATGTCCAAAAATGTTCTCACCGCCAATACCCAAAACTCCTTACGTATGCAGGTATACAAACCTACCACATCAAAGGTCACAAAAGTGAGATCATCAGACCACTGGAAATCCTTCAGTTTGATAAGTATATCTTTACTGTCTCTGATGAATAAAGGTAGATTCGCAACATATTTTTGAAGCCGCAAGTCTACAAACTCTGAGATCTTTTCAGTGGGTGATCCCACCCCTGAAATAATCAGGCGCCTGGGGGGAAAAGGCCCCCCCTTGTGGACTTTGGGCAGAATATAAATACAAGGATATGTAGGACAGTGTACCCTGAGATATTCAAATTCATCATCGGTCAGTAGACCAATCTCTTTCCATTCACTTAACTTGAAATTGATCAATTGTGTTAGGTTCTGAATAGGGTTAGTAGGTATTTTCTGATAACACTGTCGGTCATTTAGTTGGCGTTCTATCTCTGACATGTAATCACAGAGGTTCATAACCACAACATTACCGCCCTTATCTGCCCCCCTTATCACAATGCTATCATCAGATTTAAGTCTGTTGAGAGCTTCCCTTTCATTGGCGGTAATGTTGTGGTTAATAGGTGCGGCGGTTTTCCTTGACATCTCCATCTTATATGCTGCCTCAATGTTATCCTGAAAGGACATATTACAGACAAGAAGCTATAACTACTCTTCTTCTTGTCTCTTGTTTTTAATTACTTAAGGATCCCCCCCTTTTTTGCAATCTTTGAGTTACTTTGATTTGACTCAATTTTAAATAGGTAATCCTAACCTTTCCGTTTTTTAAATTTGATCTTTGGTCAGATCCAGACACAGGGCTATTATGCGTTTTCAGGACTAGATATTTTTTCCTCTAGGTCTCTTCCAATCAGGATCTTAATCCTATTTTCTTAGATGCAAATATGCATTTGTTTCATTTTATAATAATCATTCATCAAGGTAAATTGACATTATATTACAATTTCTTTCTTCTCCCAGGCAGTATTGACATACACCTTTTATTTAAGGTTGGCTGCTGTAACTTTACCCGCAATTTCTATTTTTGATATGCTCTTTTTATGATACTTATGGGATCGATGCAATCCATAGAATCTCCTAACAAAAAATAGAGGTAGCGTTTTTTTTTGATTCTTCGTGTCCTTTTCTTTCTTTATATCTTTTTTAGTTCTCTCGTGTTGTTAGTATTATTTGTTGCTTTTAATTTTTTCTTTTTTTCTTTTTTAGATAGCAATATTTTTTGGCAGACATTCGCCATGTTAAGATGGCCGCCGTCAGGTTCCTAATAAACCGACTCTTTTCTATTTTGTATCACGTGACCGGGACCTGTTACGTGATGCAGTGGTCTCCCTGGGCTTTCAATAATGGCAGGCAGTACTGACATACACCTTTTATTTAAGGTTGGCCGCTGTAACTTTACCCGCAATTTCAAATTTTGATATGCTATTTTTATGATACTTATGGGATCGATGCGACCCATAGAATTTCTTAACAAAAAATAGAAGCAAGATTTTTTAGCGGATTTTTCGCCATGTTAAGATGGCCGCCATCAGGTTCCTAATCAACCGACGTTTTTCTTTTTTATCACGTGACCGGGACCTGTTACGTGATGCAGTGGTCTCCCTGGGCTTTAAATAATGGCGCCTGCCAACCCGGGTTAGCCCTGCCGGTTATTATGCCGTTCATGGAGAAGACGTCGCCTCACTAGGTAAGAGGAGAGGGATTCCGAGCATCGGTACTTGACAAGTATGATTGGATTTATAGTTGTATTTGTGCTGGCTGTGACATTTGTTCCCCTTTTTCTTGACAGTACCTACAGTATGTCGTCATTTTAATAAAGTTTCTTGACGGAATAGCGTCTATTGGACCTTCTCTAATTTTTGATTACACTACACACCTGAGTTACTAGGTGAGTCTGCCTGTATTATGAATTTAATATCAGGGCTTTACTTTTCCGCTCTTTAACTAGATGGGGTTATATATACCGTATCTCTCCCTTACTCTTGACAGCTACTTTATGGTACCTTGATGTTGTTATTCCTTTGTAGTAAATTGTCGGGAATGAATATTGGTCTTTCTCCGTGATTCCTTTTCTGTTCTTTTTCCTCTATCTCAGACTTTATAATACATTTCAGCTACTGAGCCCAAATTTGCTGCGTGATGTTCAATTTCGTTTTAACTACTTGTCACCACTACTGACCAGCTTTATACAGAAGAGGTGAGATATATGTCTACTTATTAGTAGTTTCACCTTAGTTGTTAATCTGTGAGTCATTAGGTATCAATTTTTCTCCTTAAGTCTTTATAAATAGGGTATGGACTGTAACAGAAGGGTTGTTTAATTAAAAAATGGCAATATGAATGGTCAAATACACTCCATGTAGTGGAAGTGTCATTTTATTGTTTAGATTTGTTCATTTCACATTAGTGTAGAAAGGTTGTTTTTTCCATGTCTTTATACTTTAGGATACTATACTCTCTTTTACCACTCATTGATATTGGAATATGTATTTTTGAAAAAAAAATTGTATTTCGTATGCTTGGTATGCATGTAGTTTTGGGTATGTCACATAATTGTTTTTATTATTGTTTTTGATTTTTGTGAGCTTTATGGGTGTTTTGTTTATGTACTAGGTATATGTAATTTTTATATGGGGTGTTGTTATAGGTATTTGTGGATTGTCTGTTTAAATTAATTAATATATTGTTTTTAATGTTAGCTGATGCAATATATGAATTTGTAGGCTGTCTGTCATTATTAATGTATGTATGTTTTTTAATTTTTGTTTGATGTATCATTGATGTTATGTCTTGTCTATAATATTGCAGCCCTGACGAAGTTCCCTCTGGCAAAAATCGGGAACGAAACCCGTTGGCTGTGTGCCAGTTTTTAACGAATAATTGGAATAAAAAGAAGTATTTTGGAACAGATTCCTATCCCTGTATACTGACTTTATGATGAGTGCACCTTCCATTCTTTCTTGAAAATAAGGCTTGCTGCACTACCATGCATAAAATTGTTGTAAATGAGGCCCTCAGTCATTAGGGCCTCGAGCTTAGTGCAATCCTAGGATCCCAAAAATAAAATTAAAATGTAACATTTGTGAGTACTTTTTATAATTCCGCTTGTATATGCACATAATTGCTCTATTAAATTGTGTATTGTAAATAAAAGTTTGTCTAGGAGGAATGCGTGTCAGAATTTGTGAAATGTGAATAGTATATATTTAAATAGGTTGGAAAAAGGCTGGGGAGCCAGGCGAAACGTGTTATGTGCCGTAACACTTAAAATAAATTAGCCATCCTGGGGAGTGTCGGAGTTTGTCCGGGGAATATTGAGACACACCTGCATCATTGAGATATATATATATATATATATATGTTCCCACAAAGCCTCCGCGCTTTAGAAGTGCACTCCACAAGGAAATGTTCATCTGAACCTTTATTTCAGGAAGCGGTTTAAACAGCCCAAACAATTAATATCCTTACGCGTTTCGGTGCCACCTGCACCTTAATCATAGGGTTAGGCAAGTTGGAACACCGGCATTGGATTACCACGTATTTATCCCTTTCAGGCATGTGTCCTCTAGTGAACAGCATGCCGGGAGCGGTAGTCCCGATTCTTCCCCTCAGGTGAGGTCCGTTTTTTCCAACAATAATTCATCTGCCAATTTTGAAATATTTGTTATCATAGCCCTCCAGTGGGCCTCAGGTCCGTAAAACCGCTTCCCCAAATTCGAGATTTCCTCGTGCTGGAACAGGCTGTGACAGTGCACAGCCACACAGACCTTCCTCCGGTAAAATCAGCGGTGCAACCTCTCACGGCTGGAGCTGCCGTGTACAACATGTTCCCAAAAGCCTCCGCGCTTTAGAAGTGCACTCCACAAGGAAATGTTCATCTGAACCTTTATTTCAGGAAGCGGTTTAAACAGCCCAAACAATTAATATCCCTTACGCTCCAGCCGTGAGAGGTCGCACCGCTGATTTTACCGGAGGAAGGTCTGTGTGGCTGTGCACTGTCACAGCCTGTTCCAGCACGAGGAAATCTCGAATTTGGGGAAGCGGTTTTACGGACCTGAGGCCCACTGGAGGGCTATGATAACAAATATTTCAAAATTGGCAGATGAATTATTGTTGGAAAAAACGGACCTCACCTGAGGGGAAGAATCGGGACTACCGCTCCCGGCATGCTGTTCACTGGAGGACACATGCCTGAAAGGGATAAATACGTGGTAATCCAATGCCGGTGTTCCAACTTGCCTAACCCTATGATTAAGGTGCAGGTGGCACCGAAACGCGTAAGGGATATTAATTGTTTGGGCTGTTTAAACCGCTTCCTGAAATAAAGGTTCAGATGAACATTTCCTTGTGGAGTGCACTTCTAAAGCGCGGAGGCTTTTGGGAACATGTTGTACACGGCAGCTCCAGCCGTGAGAGGTTGCACCGCTGATTTTACCGGAGGAAGGTCTGTGTGGCTGTGCACTGTCACAGCCTGTTCCAGCACGAGGAAATCTCGAATTTGGGGAAGCGGTTTTACGGACCTGAGGCCCACTGGAGGGCTATGATCACAAATATTTCAAAATTGGCAGATGAATTACTGTTGGAAAAAACGGACCTCACCTGAGGGAAGAATCGGGACTACCGCTCCCGGCATGCTGTTCACTGGAGGACACATGCCTGAAAGGGATAAATACGTGGTAATCCAATGCCGGTGTTCCAACTTGCCTAACCCTATGATTAAGGTGCAGGTGGCACCGAAACGCGTAAGGGATATTAATTGTTTGGGCTGTTTAAACCGCTTCCTGAAATAAAGGTTCAGATGAACATTTCCTTGTGGAGTGCACTTCTAAAGCGCGGAGGCTTTTGGGAACATGTTGTACACGGCAGCTCCAGCCGTGAGAGGTTGCACCGCTGATTTTACCGGAGGAAGGTCTGTGTGGCTGTGCACTGTCACAGCCTGTTCCAGCACGAGGAAATCTCGAATTTGGGGAAGCGGTTTTACGGACCTGAGGCCCACTGGAGGGCTATGATCACAAATATTTCAAAATTGGCAGATGAATTACTGTTGGAAAAACGGACCTCACCTGAGGGGAAGAATCGGGACTACCGCTCCCGGCATGCTGTTCACTGGAGGACACATGCCTGAAAGGGATAAATACGTGGTAATCCAATGCCGGTGTTCCAACTTGCCTAACCCTATGATTAAGGTGCAGGTGGCACCGAAACGCGTAAGGGATATTAATTGTTTGGGCTGTTTAAACCGCTTCCTGAAATAAAGGTTCAGATGAACATTTCCTTGTGGAGTGCACTTCTAAAGCGCGGAGGCTTTTTGGGAACATGTTGTACACGGCAGCTCCAGCCGTGAGAGGTTGCCTACCGCTGATTTTACCGGAGGAAGGTCTGTGTGGCTGTGCACTGTCACAGCCTGTTCCAGCATGAGGAAATCTCGAATTTGGGGAAGCGGTTTTACGGACCTGAGGCCCACTGGAGGGCTATGATAACAAATATTTCAAAATTGGCAGATGAATTATTGTTGGAAAAAACGGACCTCACCTGAGGAAGAATCGGGACTACCGCTCCCGGCATGCTGTTCACTGGAGGACACATGCCTGAAAGGGATAAATACGTGGTAATCCAATGCCGGTGTTCCAACTTGCCTAACCCTATGATTAAGGTGCAGGTGGCACCGAAACGCGTAAAGGGATATTAATTGTTTGGGCTGTTTAAACCGGCTTCCTGAAATAAAGGTTCAGATGAACATTTCCTTGTGGAGTGCACTTCTAAAGCGCGGAGGCTTTTGGGAACATATATATATATATATATATATATATATATATATATATTCACTGAAAAACCACAGGTTTCAGGGACGTTATAGTTAGGAATTAGCATTTAAACGTTATAGTGATGTAATATGTGACGTAATCAGCAGTGCATTGCGGCTGCACGAGTTATAACGGCTGAATTTCTCTGGTTTTGAATGAGTAAAATGTCAGCCTAACTATAATGTTCCTGAAACCTGTGGTTTTTTCAGTGAATTTTCAAGGTTTTTTAAATGCTAAGTCCTAACTATAACGTCCCTGAAACCTGTGTTTTTTTAGTGAATTTCTAAGGTTTTTTATACCATTTTATTTATGAAAATATGTTTTTTATGTATTTTTATAAACTTTTAAAATAATTATAATCACTTTTTAAATATATACAACATAGCTGATCAAAGATTTATAGTGTTATTTATTTGAATTAACATTGTGTTCTTGTTTGAAATTATGTACAGTGTGATATTATATAACAGAATTTTGAATTAAAAAAGAAAATGTATATATCATTATTTTGCATATTTTTTTACTATTCTTTGCAAAATTAAATTTTGTATGGTTGCTTTTAATAGTATGAAAAATGTTTTATTCTTTGCTTATGATAACTATCTTCTTTATATTTTTAATTTACAAAAAAGGGTTGTGTACCATACGCGAACCTACGCAGTTGGTGCGCGGATCCGGTATACGAATATCAATGCAAAATACATATTTAGAACAAATTCATATTATTTTTGTTGATGTAGAGGTTTATTACTGAGTACATAAAAATAGTAATAAAGAAGTTATACATTTCTTTTAAAATGTTTTTAACAGATTTTTGTGGATGCGGCGGTATCGCGTAGCGGTCGTGGATATACGCATTGGTTGCGCGAATCCGTCACAAGAATGTAACCCTAAAATACATACTTATACTGAAATAATATATTTTTTAAACAAAGAGGTTTATTAATCAATTCCAAAAATTAGGATTAGTGTTGTTGTGCAATATTTTTAAAATGTTTAAAACACATTTTTATGTACATGACACCATCGCACACCGGACGCGTAGGGGTCACAAATCCTGCCGGCATATATTTCCGGGATCGCTTAGGGGTTGCGACTCCGGTGTAATTTTAAAAAGTATGAAATATGAATGTTTCAAGTTTAAATATCTGGTTTGCATAAAGACTTTCCTAATAGTATTTGACAATTTTATGTTGCATTTAGTACATTTTACTGGTGCACAACGCATACACGATGGGTGCGCAACCCCTACGCAAATCCATGTGACATAGACAGAAAGCTTGTCATTGGTTAAAGAGCTTTTCATTCTCAGGAAGGAGGAACCAATACCTGTTACAGTACTTTCATTTTGGGTGTGTCTGCTTTCAAGACTACCTTTTTTGTAGGATCTGTTAATTCTTTATTTTCATTGGAGTTGCTCATTTTTGAGTTTAGAACATGGCATCAACTTTTTCTGAAGAGGAGCAGCAGGAAGACATGGAAGAGGTGGAGAAGCCACTAAAGAAATGAAACAAAAGCATAGTGTGGGCTTTTTTTACTGTCCCTGAAGGCGAAAAATAAGTCAACGCTTGCAAGGTGTCCTGCACAATCTGCAAAAAAGTCCTCTCCAGAGGTTCCGAGAAGAAGTACTCATGCGGTACTTCTTCAATGAAGAAGCACCTGGAAACCATCCACTCTGTTCGTCTCGCACGAGAGATGATGGAGCGCCAAAAGAGAGAGCAAGCAGCCACTGATGATGGAAGTCAACCATCTACATCTACAGGGGTTGTATTGACCGCACCGCAACCTCTAATCGTTCCCGAGTTGGCTGATGCAGGCATTCATTGTCGTAAATGCTTGACAAATCTTTGTGTTTGGAGAGCTCTCCATTGATGCCATCAAGGCTTTCGTGAAAGCAAATAAGTGCTATTTTTTTTTTGGTTTGTTTTCTTGCTTGTGTTTCTTCATTTAAAAGAAACACCACAGTTGGACTCTATAACTGTTAGTTATTCTTTTAAAAAATGTGCAATGTGGTGGCAATGACCTAGGCACATTGACTGGGGTAGGTCTGGAAATCCTAATGAAGGATACCTTTGCACAATTTATATTGCTTTTGCATCAAACTGTCTTTGTATACTCTAATATATGCCAAAGACAGAAATGGAAGTGGTCAAATCAACTCTGTCCACTGATTGAGAAAGGTAGGAAGAATGTCAATAAAGCTGTTTCTGCTTACCTCAGAGACCATTGGATGGGCTCCATCTATAACAACAATCTACGTTTTGATATGGATGACATCTACAGAAGTGATGGAGTTCACTTCACAGATGAAGGGAACAGAGTGTTTCTCAACAACCTTAAGCTGTGCATCCACACTTACATCTATTTCCAACAAAGTCATAATGAAAACAAGGGCTCTTTTAGAGCCACCCTATAACCCAACAGTGAATCTTATTTATTTTTTACATACATACTCTTTTTAAATATTTTGTGGATTCACGAACCCGTCACTAATCCACAAAACAAAAGCACACATTTAAAGTACTACAACACAATACACTTTTCAAGTTTAACTTTTAATTTAATTTTTTAATATTATTACTAACTTTATCAAATTTAATGTGATTATTAACTTCAATCTCACTAACTCTATAAAAAAAGTGAATCCACCGCAACGTTATACTGGGGGGTTGCGCTGAGAGCTATGATGGGGTTGTGACTCCTATCACAAGGGAAAAAATAAATAATTAATGACCTCCAGTTCCATTACCCAATGTCGGCCACGAGAGCCCCATCCCCCAGGGCCCGGGGATTTTTGATAAAAAATTAAAAAAAGGGAGAGGGGCATGGCCATAATGTTGGGGACCGCAGGGTCCCTGCCTGCTCTACACCTCCTGCCGGAGACGGCATTGCTTTGGGAAAAGGGAGCTGCTGACATGCAGCTCCCTTTGCCCAACAGCAACACTGCTTTGCTTCTTGGAAGCGAGAGCAGGAAAACTGCTCTCACTTCCATGAAGTGAAGCAGAAGTTTGCTATGGCAGGGTGGGAGCAGTGCTCCCACCCTGCCATAGCAAACTGAAATGTCCCGGGGGTGGGCACCCCAGGACATTGCTAGAGCTGGACCTGGGGGGTGGCAGTCACCAGGGCCATGGAGGGCTCCTGGAGGGGGGCCGCGCAGCCCCCCCTCCATTCTAATGTATAGCACCGGGGAGGTGGTGGTTCCCGGGGCCGGAGGTCCACTACAGACCCCCGTCTTTTAATTAATCAATGCCACAGGGAGGTGGTGGTCCCAGGGGCAGTGTGGGAGGGCAGGAGCCCCCCCACATTTCATTTTAATAATCGATTCCCCCCAACATTTAAATATTAAACCCTGGGGAGGTGGCAGTCTCTGGGGCTGTGCGGGGGCAGGAGTCCCAGACGCATTTTTTTTTTTTTAAAAAGCCCCAGGGAGATGGCGGTCTCCAGGGCTGTGTGAGGCTTGCGTGGCCCTCCATAAATCAGTAACATAGCCCCGGAGAGGTGGCGCACCCCAGGGCTGTGGGGCCCCTCAAAACATGGGGGCTTAAAAGAAAAGAAGCACTTCATTGTTTGGGCTGGATTTGCTCACCCTACACGAATCCCATTAAAAAATGTAATATAAAATGTTTTTTTGTCCCTGTGGGACCCCCTGAGTAGGCCTAGGGGGTCAGGGTGTTTCTACCCTGCCCCATTTCCTTTTTTTTAACCTTTGAACCCAGTCACAAGATGGCTGCCAACATTTCCTGGTTTGAAGTGTTGGCAGCTAATCAGAAGTCAGCTCGCGATCACGAGGGTTTGTGGAACCACTGCAGTCACCAGATATCCATATTTCTTCATATATGAATTTCACAGAAACTACTGAACGGATTTACACCATGTAAAGCAAAGAGTGCACTCTGGACCAAGAGCTACCTCTCTGCCAAATTTGGTGTAATTTTGGTGCAGTTTTGGCTGTAGCTGCGACAAATGTTTCCTCTAAAAACATGTAGAAAATGCATTGTGGGACCCCCCTTTTTTCTCAGCCCCCGCTTGACAAATCACCCCGAAACTTTCAAGACAGGAGCTGACCTGAGCAGGCCATTAGTTTGGAAAATTTTGCAAAGATTTGGCAAGGTCCTAACTATAACTACCTACTGGCAAATGCCAGTAGGTAATATATATATATATATATATATATATATATATATATATATATATATATATATATATATATATATATATATTCACTGAAAAAACCATAGGTTTCAGACACGTTATAGTTAGAAATTAGCATTTAAAAAACCTTTGAATCTCACTGAAAAAACCATAGGTTTTAGGGACAGTTATAGTTAGTTGGACATTGCACTCGTACAAAACCCGTGAAATTCCCCTGTTATAGTTAGTTCAGCTAACTATAACTCGCGCCCCGCAATGCACTGCTGATGACGTCACATATTACATCACTCATGACATGGTCAGTGACATCACTGATGACATCACTGATGACATCTCAAATGACATCACTGATGACATCACTGATGACATCATCCAGTGACTGTGTGTTTCTGTAAAGTTTAAATATGTTTAATATATATAGGGAAAGGCGTATTGAAGAATGAGTGGGTGTATAAGTGTCTGAATGGATGATTTAGTACGTGAGTGACTGACTCTACAAGTGAGTGATTAAACGTATCTTACTGAATGCATGGGTTAGTGACTAAACTGTGTGAATGTATGTATCCGTCTGTTTGTTGGTGTGTAAGTGGATGCATGGATTTGCGAATAGCTACATGAGTGTCTATATGGGTTATTGATTGGTTCTCTGAGTATCTGTATGGCTGCCTGAGTGTTTGTGTGGGTGGGGTGTGTGTGACTCTATACATAGATGTGTGAGTGGGTGATTAACTGGGTGCATGATTTCAAGAGTGCATCTGTGATGGACTGCTTGGGTGGGTGAGTGTGTGTATGGGTGTGTTAGTGAGTGAATGTACATCTCAGTGGTACATGTGCGAGTAACTACATATGTAAAAGGCAGTATATATGTGTGTTAGAGTATTTAAATGGCTATAAGTGAGAGTGTGTTATTGTGAGAGTGGCTGTATGGATGCGTGTGTGCTTGTATCAGTTATTGTATAAGAGCGTAAGAATGTGCTAGTATTTGTATGAGTAAGTGAGCTGGTGTGTGTATAACTGTATAGGTGAGTAAATGGGTGTGTGATTAATTTTTTGCATGACTGACTAGGTGTGTGAGTACCTCTATGGATGAGTGGCGGTGTGTGAGTGTTTATATAGGTGTATGAGTGCATATGATAGTCCTGTACTGAGTGACTGTAAGTATGAGTGACTGTAAAGGTGAGTGAGTGGATGTGTGTGTAGACCTAAGAATCAGTGAGTGGGTATGTAGTTTTTGGTGTTGGAGTGTCTATGGTTTTGAGAATGGCAGTCTGTAATTTAGAGTGGGTGTATCAAAAGTTATATTAGGGTGTGAGAAGATGCATGAAATTATCACATGGATGATGTCATCAGTGATGTCATCAGTGATGTCATCAGTGATGTCACTGACCATGTCATGAGTGATGTAATATGTGACGTCATCAGCAGTGCATTGCGGGGCGCGAGTTATAGTTAGCTGAACTAACTATAACAGGGGAATTTCACGGGTTTTGTACGAGTGCAATGTCCAACTAACTATAACTGTCCCTAAAACCTATGGTTTTTTCAGTGAGATTTCAAAGGTTTTTAAATGCTAATTTCTAGCTATAACGTGTCTGAAACCTATGGTTTTTCAGTGAATTTCAAAGGTTTTTTAAATGCTAATTTCTAACTATATCGTGCCTGAAACCTATGGTTTTTTCAGTAAATTTCAAAGGTTTTTTAAATGCTAATTTCTAACTATAACGTGCCTGAAACCTATGGTTTTTTCAGTGAATTTCAAAGGTTTTTTAAATGCTAATTTCTAACTATAACGTGCCTGAAAACTATGATTTTTAAGTGAATTTCAAAGGTTTTTTAAATGCTAGTTTCTAACTATGCCAACAGAGGTAGGACATGTGAAGAAAGAAGAAAAAACGCACAGAAAGAAGCAAAAGATGTGCAGAAAGAACCAACAGAGGAGCAGAAAGAGGCCTTGTTGCAAAATCATCCTGTGCCCACAACTTTTTCAGACGGGTACTGGTGGTAACTGACTCTGACTAACCAGAGCCGGTGCGCGTTTGCACAGTGGTGAAGGGAGGGGGGGCCTGAGGTGACATGTGTGCAAACGCGCCCGTGGCGCGTTTTAAGTTGCGTGTATTAAGTCCCCTTGAATCCTGAGGGTCCCTGGGGCCCAACTAGCCCCCAGGTACCTACAGTTAGGACCACAGAGCTGAGTTGCAGAGAGGCGTTCCGAGGCCACGCACCTTTTTTCACCTCTCTGCAACGCACCTCTGTTGTGCTTACTGAAGGTACCTGGTGGGCTAGTTGGCCCCCAGGATTCAAAGGAATTAACTCCCCAACTTAAAACGCACCACAGGGCGTGTTTGCGCACATGTCACCTGAGGCCCCGCCCCCTCCCTTCACCACTGTGCAAACGCGCCCCGTGGCGCGTTTTTAAGTTGGGGGATTAGGTCACCTTGAATCCTGAGAGTTCCTGGGGCCCAACCAGCCCACCAGGTACTTCCAGTAAGCACCACAGGCCTGCGTTGAAATGCCTGTAACAAATTGTGCAGTTGTGTTTAGGTAGTGAAGAGGGTCGTGCTGGGGGTAGTGTTTTAGGGTTTAGGGTAGTGCAGTGGTGTTTGTGTAGTGTAGGGGGTCGTGCTGGGGGGAATGTTTTAGGGTTTAGGGTAGTACAGTGGTGTTTGGGTAGTGTAGGGGGTCGTGCTGGGGTTAGTGTTTTAGGGTTTTAGGGTTTAGGGTAGTGCAGTGGTGTTTGGGTAGTGTAGGGGATACTGCTGGGGGTAGTGTTTTAGGGTTTAGGGTAGTGCAATGGTGTTTGGGTAGTGTAGGGGTACTGCTGGGGGTAGTGTTTTAGGGTTTAGGGTAGTGCAGTGGTGTTTGGGTAGCGTAGGGGTACTGCTGGGGGTAGTGTTTTATGGTTTAGGGTAGTGCAGTGGTGTTTGGGTAGTGTAGGGGTTCGTGCTGGGGTAGTTTTTAGGGTTTAGGGTAGTGCAGTGGTGTTTGTGTAGTGTAGGAGGTCGTATTTTAGGGTTTAGGGTAGTGCAGTGGTCTTTGGGTAGTGTAGGGAGTCGTGCGGGGGTATTGTTTTAGAGTTTAGGGTAGTGCAGTGGTCTTTGGGTAGTGTAGGGGTTGTGCGGGGGTAGTGTTTTAGGGTTTAGGGCAGTGCAGTGGTGTTTAGGTAGTGTAGGGGGTCGTGCTGGGGGAGTGTTTTAGGGTTTAGGGCAGTGCTGTGGTGTTCGGGTAGTGTAGGGTTGTCGTGCTGGGGGAGTGTTTTAGGGTTTAGGGCAGTGCAGTCGTGTTCGGGTAGTGTAGGGGGTTGTGCTGGGGGAGTATTTTAGGGTTTAGGGTAGTGCAGTGGTGTTCGGGTAGTGTAGGGGTCATGCTGGGGGTAGTGTTCTAGGGTTTAGGGCAGTGCAGTGGTGTTCGGGCAGTGTAGGGGGTCGTGCTGGGGGTGGTGTTTCAGGGTTTAGGGCAGTGCAGTGATGTTCGGGCAGTGTAGGGGGTCGTGCAGGGGGTGGTGTTTCAGGGTTTAGGGCAGTGCAGTGGTGTTCGGGCAGTGTAGGGGGTCGTGCAGGGGTGGTGTTTCAGGGTTTAGGGCAGTGGTGTCCGGGCAGTGTAGGGGGTCATGCTGGGGGTGGTGTTTCAGGGTTTGGGGCAGTGCAGTGGTGTTCGAGCAGTAAAGGGGGTCATGCTGGGGGTGGTGTTTCAGGGTTTAGGGCAGTGCAGTGGTGTTCGGGCAGTGTAGGGGGTGGTGCAGGGGTGGTGTTTCAGGGTTTAGGGCAGTGCAGTGGTGTTCGGGCAGTGTAGGGGGTCATGCAGGGGGTGGTGTTTCAGGGTTTAGGGCAGTGCAGTGGTGTTCGGGCAGTGTAGGGGGCGGTGCAGGGGGTGGTGTTTCAGGGTTTAGGGCAGTACAGTGGTGTTCGGGCATTGTAGGGGGTGGTGCTGGGGCTGGTGTTTCAGGGTTTAGGGCAGTGCAGTGGTGTTCGGGCAGTGTAGGGGTCGTGCTGGGGCTGGTGTTTCAGGGTTTAGGGCAGTGCAGTGGTGTTCGGGCAGTGTATGGGGTCGTGCTGGGGCTGGTGTTTCAGGGTTTAGGGCAGTGCAGTGGTGTTCAGGCAGTGTAGGGGGTCATGCTGGGGCTGGTGTTTCAGGGTTTAGGGCAGTGCAGTGGTGTTCGGGCAGTGTAGGGGGTCTTGCTGGGGCTGGTGTTTCAGAGTCTAGGGCAATGCAGTGGTGTTCGGGCAGTGTAGGTGGTCTTGCTGGGGCTGGTGTTTCAGGGTTTAGGGCAGTGCAGTGGTGTTCAGGCAGTGTAGGGGGTGCGTGCTGGGGGTGGTGTTTCAGGGTTTAGGGCAGTGCAGTGGTGTTCGGGCAGTGTAGGGGTCGTGCTGGGGCTAGTGTTTCAGGGTTTAGGGCAGAGCAATGGTGCTCAGGCAGTGTAGGGGTTGTGCTGGGGGTGATGTTTCAGGGTTTAGGGCAGTGCAGTGGTGTTAGGGCAGTGTAGGGGGTCGTGCTGGGGGTGGTGTTTCAGGGTTTAGGGCAGTGCAGTGGTGTTCCGGCAGTGTAGGGGGTCGTGCAGGGGTGGTATTTCAGGGTTTAGTGCAGTGGTGTTCGGGCAGTGTAGGGGTCGTGCTGGGGTGGTGTTTCAGGGTTTAGGGCAGTGCAGTGGTGTTCGGGCAGTGTAGGGTGTCGTGCTGAGGGTGGTGTTTCAGGGTTTAGGGCAGTGCAGTAGTGTTTGGGCAGTGTAGGGGGTCGTGCAGGGGGTGGTGTTTCAGGGTTTAGGGCAGTGCAGTGGTGTTCGGCCAGTGTAGGTAGTCTTGCTGGGGGTGGTGTTTCAGGGTTTAGGGCAGTGCAGTAGTTTTCGGGCAGTGTAGGCGGTCTTGCTGGGGCTGGTGTTTCAGGGTTTAGGGCAGTGCAGTGGTGTTCGGGCAGTGTACGGGGTTGTGCTGGGGCTGGTGTTTCAGGGTTTAGGGCAGTGCAGTGGTGTGCGGGCAGTGTACATGGTCGTGCTGGGGCTGGTGTTTCAGGGTTTAGGGCAGTGCAGTGGTGTTCGGGCAGTGTAGGGGGTCATGCTGAGGGTGGTGTTTCAGGGTTTAGGGCAGTGCAGTGGTGTTCGGGCAGTGTAGGGGGTCGTGCTGGGGCTGGTGTTTCAGGGTTTAGGGCAGTGCAGTGGTGTTCGGGCAGTGTAGGGGGTCGTGCTGGGGCTGGTGTTTCAGGGTTTTGGGCAGAGCAGTGGTGTTCGGGCAGTGTAGGGGGTCGTGCTGGGGCTGGTGTTTCAGGGTTTAGGGCAGTGCAGTGGTGTTCAGGCAGTGTAGGGGGTCTTGCTGGGGGTGGTGTTTCAGGGTTTAGGGCAGTGCAGTGGTATTCTGGCAGTGTAGGGGGTCTTGCTGGGGGTGGTGTTTCAGGGTTTAGGGCAGTGGTGTTCGGGCAGTGTAGGGGGTCTTGCTGGGGGTGATGTTTCAGGGTTTAGGGCGGTGCAGTGGTGTTCGGGCAGTGTAGGGGTCTTGCTGGGGGTAGTGTTTCAGGGTTTAGGGCAGTGCAGTGGTGTTCGTGCAGTGTAGGGGGTCGTGCTGGGGGTGGTGTTTCAGGGTTTAGGGCAGTGCAGTAGTGTTCGGGCAGTGTAGGGGTCATGCAGGGGATGGTGGTTCAGGGTTTAGGGCAGGGCAGTGGTGTTCTGGCAGTGTAGGGGGTCATGCTGGGGGTGGTGTTTCAGGGTTTAGGGCAGTACAGTGGTGTTCGGGCAGTGTAGGGGGTCGTGCAGGGGGTGGTGTTTCAGGGTTTAGGGCAGTGCAGTGGTGTTCGGGCAGTGTTGGGGGTCGTGCTGGGGCTGGTGTTTCAAGGTTTAGGGGGTCTTGCTGGGGGTGGTGTTTCAGGGTTTAGGGCAGTGGTGTTCGGGCAGTGTAGGGGGTCTTGCTCGGGGTGATGTTTCAGGGTTTAGGGCAGTGCAGTGGTGTTCGGGCAGTGTAGGGGTCTTGCTGGGGGTAGTGTTTCAGGGTTTAGGGCAGTGCAGTGGTGTTCGTGCAGTATAGGGGTCGTGCTGGGGATGGTGTTTCTGGGTTTAGGGCAGTGCAGTAGTGTTCGAGCAGTGTAGGGGGTTGTGCAGGGGTGGTGTTTCAGGGTTTAGTGCAGTGGTGTTCGGGCAGTGTAGGGGGTCGCGCTGGGGGTGGTGTTTCAGGGTTTAGGGCAGTGCAGTGGTGTTCGGGCAGTGTAGGGGGTCATGCACGGGGTGGTGTTTCAGGGTTTAGGGCAGTGCAGTGGTGTTCGGGCAGTGTAGGGTGTTGTGCTGGGCCTGGTGTTTCAGGGTGCAGTGCAGTGGTGTTCAGGCAGTGTAGGGGGTCGTGCTGAGGCTGGTGTTTCACGGTTTAGGGCAGTGCAGTGGTGTTCGGGCAGTGTAGGGGGTCGTGCTGGGGCTGGTGTTTCAGGGTTTAGGGCAGTGCAGTGGTGTTCGGGCAGTGTATGCGGTCGTGCTGGGGCTGGTGTTTCAGGGTTTAGGGCAGTGCAGTGGTGTTCGGGCAGTGTAGGGGGTCATGCTGGGGCTGGTGTTTCAGGGTTTAGGGCAGTGCAGTGGTGCTCGGGCAGTGTAGGGGGTCGTGCTGGGGCTGGTGTTTCAGGGTTTTGCGCAGAGCAGTGGTGTTCGGGCAGTGTAGGGGGTCATGCTGGGGGTAGTGTTTCAGGGTTTAGGGCAGTGCAGTGGTGTTCGGGCAGTGTAGGGGGTCGTGCTGGGGGTGGTGTTTCAGGGTTTAGAGTGCAGTGGTGTTCGGGCAGTGTAGGGGGTCTTGCTGGGGTGATGTTTCAGGGTTTAGGGCAGTGCAGTGGTGTTCGGGCAGTATAGGGGTCTTGCTGGGGGTAGTGTTTCAGGGTTTAGGGCAGTGCAGTGGTGTTCGGGCAGTGTAGGGGGTCATGCTGGGGGTGGTGTTTCAGGGTTTAGGACAGTGCAGTGGTGTTCGGGCAGTGTAGGGGGTCGTGAAGGGGTGGTGTTTCAGGGTTTAGGGCAGTGCAGTGGTGTTCGGGCAGTGTAGGGGGTCGTGCTAGGGGTGGTGTTTCAGGGTTTAGGGCAGTGCAGTGGTGTTCGGGCAGTGTAGGGGTCATGCAGGGGCTGGTGTTTCAGGGTTTAGGGCAGTGCAGTGGTGTTCGGGCAGTGTAGGGGGTCGTGCTGGGGTAGTGTTTTAGGATTTAGGTTAGTGCAGTGGTGTTTGGTTAGTGTAGGGGGTCGTGCAGGGGGTAGTGTTTCAGGGTTTAGGGTAGTGCAGTGGTGTTCGTGTAGTGTAGGGGGTCGTGCTGGGTGTAGTGTTTTAGGGTTTAGGGTAGTGCAGTGGTGCTTGTGTAGTCTAGGAGGTCGTGCTGGGGGTAGTGTTTTAGAGTTTAGGGTAGTGCAGTGGTGTTTGTGTAGTGTAGGGGGTCAGTGTTTTAGGTGTAGTGCAGTGGTGTTTGGGTAGTGTAGGGGGTTGTGCTGGTGGTAGTGTTTTAGGATTTAGGTTAGTGCAGTGGTGTTTGGGTAGTGTAGGGGGTCGTGCTGGGGGTAGTGTTTTAGGGTTTAGGATAGTGCAGTGGTGCTTGTGTAGTGTAGGGGTCATGCTGGGGGTAGTGTTTTAGGGTTTAGGGTAGTGCAGTGGTGTTTGTGTAGTGTAGGGGGTCATGTTTTAGGGTAGTGCAGTGGTGTTTGGGTAGTGTAGGGGTCGTGCTGGGGGTAGTGTTTTAGGATTTAGGTTAGTGCAGTGGTGTTTGGGTAGTGTAGGGGGTCGTGCAGGGGGTAGTGTTTTATGGTTTAGGGTAGTGCAGTGGTGTTTGTGTAGTGTAGGGGTCGTGCTGGGTGTAGTGTTTTAGGGTTTAGGGTAGTGCAGTGGTGCTTGTGTAGTCTAGGAGGTCATGCTGGGGGTAGTGTTTTAGAGTTTAGGGTAGTGCAGTGGTGTTTGTGTAGTGTAGGGGTCATGTTTTAGGGTAGTGCAGTGGTGTTTGGGTAGTGTAGGGGGTCGTGCTGGTGGTAGTGTTTTAGGATTTAGGTTAGTGCAGTGGTGTTTGGGTAGTGTAGGGGGTCGTGTTGGGGGTAGTGTTTTAGGGTTTAGGATAGTGCAGTGGTGCTTGTGTAGTGTAGGGGGTCGTGCTGGGGGTAGTGTTTTAGGGTTTAAGGTAGTGCAGTGGTGTTTTTGTAGTGTAGGGGGTCATGTTTTAAGATGCAATGCTCCAATACCTGACCAGTCTGCACTACATAAAACTGCAAAAAACTAAAAATAAAAAGTGTTTTGCACACTTTTGTCATTGGGCTATATGTGGGCTACATCTGGGTAATATTTGTGCTACATTTGGGCTCTTTTTTCACTGGTGGCCATCTTGGAAGAATTCTTTGTTATGAAGTTTCCTAATTTATTCATTTACTGCAGTCTCCTCAGTAGGAAATGCTTTCAGTTTTTTACTTTGATTCCATCAAGAAGGCATTCAGATGTCTCACATCTGCCATAAATTCAGAATATTAGCACTCTAGTTGCTCATTAGATCACTGGAGTAAAGCTACTGCTCACCAGGGAGTTAACTGGTAGTCTGCTGCTGGTATTGAAAGTGATTGTTTCAGTCTGCATGTCAGAATTTTCTAATGAAATAGAAGAGGATTTGAGATCTCACTTAAAACATGCCCTAATTTTTCTTTCTTTCTGCAGCACTAACCATAATTTCTATTTCAAAAGAACCCCTCATTTTGTTCCTTTTTAAATTAAATGTTTTAAGTGTTACTGGTTTATTCCAATCAAGATGGCTTCAGGTGTGCCATACTTTTGTCATAAGTAAGGCTGTTAGCACTCTAGTTGTTCTTTAGAACACTCTGGGAAGCTGCAGTAGAACACAAAGGCATCAACTGGCAGGCTGCTCCTGTTGAAATATAACAGGAAGATATTTGAGATCACACTTGAAATATGTCCTAATTTTTCTTTCTACAGCACTAACCATAATTTCTATGACAAAATGAACCCCATCATTTTGTTCCTTTTTAAATTAAATGTTTTAAGTGTTACCAGTTTATTCCAATCAAGATGGCTTCAGGTGTGCCATACTTTTGTCATAAGTAAGGCTGTTAGCGCTCTAGTTGTTCTTTAGAACACTCTGGGAAGCTGCAGTAGAACACAAAGGCATCAACTTGCAGGCTGCTCCTGTTGAAATATAATAGGAAGATATTTGAGATCACACTTGAAACATGTCCTAATTTTTCTTTCTACAGCACTAACCATAATTTCTATGACAAAATGAACCCCATCATGTTGTTCCTTTTTAAATTAAATTGTTTAAGTGTTACCAGTTTATTCCAATCAAGATGGCTTCAGGTGAGCCATACTTTTGTCATAAGTAAGGCTGTTAGCACTCTAGTTGTTCTTTAGAACACTCTGGGAAGCTGCAGTAGAACACAAAGGAATCAACTGACAGTCTCTGCCCTTGTTGGATGTACATGTTTTACTGAGAATGTCAGACTTCATTCTCACATGAGTGAGAAAGATAATGTGAATTTACAGAAAATATGCTCTCATTTTAGCTTCTGGAGCACCTTCCAAACCTCCATGGGACAAGCATGAGAAAATAGTGTTCTCTCAAACATGATTCATGATATCCCAGCAGAAGGATTTTCACATGGTAAAATCACCTTAGAATACACCACAATTCCTAAAATTAGTATGGTACCATCAACAAATAAATTCTAATGTAACTAAAGCCTGTTATCACCCTTTATAGTTCTCCTTTTGGTGACCCTCAAAATCTTCTATTCACTACAATGCATTTCAATGAGGTACTATCATTTATATTGGTCCCAAGATGGCTGCCAGCAATTCCAGGATGAAGTGCTGACAGCCAATCAGATCTCACGATGACATGTGTGGTTAGGCTCCGCCCAGATATATATGTGACTTTACTTTTGATTTTCTCAGGAACTACTGAACGGATTTACACCATTTAAGCAAAAGGCACGACACTGAACCAAGGGCTACCTCTTTGCCAAATTTGGTGTAATTCCGTTCAGCAGTTCGGGCTGTAGCTGCGACTAAAGGTTCCTATGGAAAAATGAATGGGGAAAACGCGTTTTGGGACCCCCTTTTTCTCGGCCCCGCTTGATGTATCACCCGAGACTTTCAGGATAGGAGCGGACCGGAGCCCCCAACAAGTTGGAAACTTTCGCGAAGATTCGTCAACCGGCGCCAACGTTATTTCAAATAGAATGTCGCGGATTTCCTATGGATAATAGGTTTTAACTATAACTATCTACTGGCGACCGCCAGTAGATAATATATATATATATATATATATATATTTATATACCAGAAAACCCAACCCATCCATAAGCACAACTGATACAGAGGAAACCCAAGCACGGTCCAAAGGCAGAACCTCAAGATGGCTGCTCACAGACGCACGGTCACTGATACAAATGGAAGATCACCCATCACACAGGTCAATTAGCACAACAGAAGATCTGTGGCTGAAAACCCCAGAAGCCCATGACAACTCCAGAGTGGGGGGTGGGTGTCCTACAACAGCACACACCTTGAGACTTAGCTTACTGAAAATCAGCACTGAATGTTGCTGACTTTATACCCTGACAGCAGCAGTGACTGAGGCACACCAGACAGAGACTATCAGTGATCAGGGATCGAGCTTAGTGCAATGTTAGGATCACAAAAAGAAAATTACAAAGTAACATTTGCGAGTACTCTTCTAAATTATGTGTGTATATGCACAAAATTGTTCTGTTTAATTGTGTACTGTAAATGAAAGTCTGTATAGGGTGCAGGTGTGTCAGCATTTGTGAACTGTGAACAGTATATATGTAACACTTTTATAGACTGAGCAGGGGGTGATTATTTTCTTTTTACGATTTAAAAGGTTTATGCAGATTAGAATTGTGGGAAACAACTGCATTACTAAAGACTTTCCTTTCATTTGGAAAAAATGTTGAGCACCAACAAAAGTGTTTGGGTGAGAAAAATCAGTGACATACAAAGACAAATAGGAAGGAAGAGAGAAAATGGAAGCAACAATATGACAATCCTGGAAAAAGAAATACACAAAATAAGTACATGAAGAGAGAAGAAACAGGATAAGGAGAGAGCTGGAAGACCAATAAAATAAGAGCAGTCCCTGGAAAGAGGTAAATGTGTAGATAGTGCGAAACATCATCGGCTGTGGAGAGAGGAATGTGCAAAAGGAATAGTAAAACTATTAAGGAAAGATGCATGGCGATCATGGAAGTAGGTGGGCAGAAATGTATGGAAATGTAGGTAACTCTGAAAGAAATAGAGGCACAGAAACTATCAAGAAAAGATTGCAGACAGGGAAAACAGAAGCTGAGCAGGAAGTGCTGTGAAACAGAAATGTATAGAAAACATCAAGCAAGAAACTTACATTGCACTGTAATTGTCCCAATTCATGTGCGAATAGATTGTCCTGTCCTGATTTTTGTTTGCATTCTAACACTTGTGGTGCTTCATTTGTAAAGTGCAAAACAAGAATACAAATACCATGATGCAAAAAAATAATTATGTGAGGAAGGAATACTTGTTTCTGCACAGCGTGAGAGATCTGAGAAATGCAGTAGAAAGATGAGATTAAAGAGGAAAGGCAGAATGAAGAACAATTGATTAACTATTTTAATTGATTTCTTTTTTGGTCAGAAATGCATACCCTAGTCTGCATCCACACTGGCCATCAAAGATAGCATAATTTCCCAAAGCTTGTACATGGCAAAGCAAGCTTACAAAACTACATCCCCTTAAGTGCCCCTCCCCTGATTTCCCAATCTAACCTCTGTCTTGGGGGGAAGCAGGGCTTTCATTGACTGAAATAGTGCAATATCAGTTCTATAATAATCAATCACTTCAGTCCTAGTGTCTCTTCTTCATCACCATTTGAGGACTTGGATTTGGCCTGCTTTGTAATACATGTGGCGCCTCTGAAGGTATTAATCTGAAAACTCTCAAATAACCATGGCATGTAGGCTCTCCAAGCTCGGTAGACAAACAGTACTAAAATGTGACTAGCCTTAATGAAAGGCTTTAGGTTTATTTTTTATTGACTGAAAGAGCTTCTCAATTGTTAAGAGGTTCCACGTGTGAAAAAACCACTCTATCTGCATTTTGATTGTCTCCTTATCCCAAAGTGCTGTTAAGGTTGTGTGGCTACACTCAAACTTAGTGTTATTAGTGTCCCCATCCTGGAGTATAAGCCAAAGGTTCCCTAGATCACGAGATTCAAAAGTGCCACTTTGAGATCCTAAGAAGAGAGACATTGAACATCAAACAAAACCTCATAACTTCAGCTAGTGTCACAGTAGATGTTCTAATGCACCTGTAGCCCAAATCCTTTCAGGGTGTATCTGATCTTCCCAGGTGTTCAGTACCAATAGAGAGCTACTTTATATAAAGCATTCTCTACCTCCCGCACCTGCTGTAGACTTATGGTCACATTTAGAGACCGTGCCCCAGTCCCCTTCTATGAGCTCTATTCGAAGGTCTCACTCCCATCTCATTTGTCCTGGTGATTTTCCTGATCTTAATTTAAGTAGAAGTAACTTGTAGATGTTGGATACATGGTGTATATTTTTGTCACTCTCTAACTCCCAATGCCATACTTGGTGATAGAATAATACATTGGATTCTGTAAAACTAAACTCAACCCTAATCTCCTCAGATGTTAATTTGACACATCTTCACTGTCTACACCAGTGATAAATCTCAAAGACCAGATTGCGCTCTGCTAGTACATGCAGTGCCATCTGAGCATCTGATTGCAAAGACAGACTGTATGACTTATAGGAAAATGATTAACGAGAGAAATGTGGATTTGGACTGGGAAGCTGCTATTAAAGTTTAAGAAGGCTCTAAATTAGTGCACCTCAGAGTGTGATATCCTGTTTATTATACCTGGAATATGTTAAAAAGGATAGCACTCCATATTCCATAAAGAAAAAGGAGTATGGTCTTTACCTGACACAGTGTGGTTCGATGGGAGATCTTTTACACATAATATGGTTTTCTTCCCAATTGAAGAAGCTCTACGATGGCCTTCAGAAATGCTTAAACACAGTACCAAATGCTAGCTAATACCAAATGCAAAATTTTCTGTGCTGGGAATATGGGGATGACACATTATTAAAATATAATAGAATGTTATAAAGTCTGGAACTTATAATTGTCTACCGAGACATAGCCAGTGTTAAAAATGGGTTTTCTGGTTGGCTAGGGTTCGCACCTAAACCAAGCAGAATCCACCACTCTAGTCAGGATAAGGGGATTACACATCTAAAATAACCCCTGCTCCCCCTCTAGGTAGCTTGGCACAAGCAGTCAGGCTTATCTCAGAGGCAATGTGTAAAGCATTTGCACATAGCACAAGTAATACAGTGAAAACACTACAACAGAACACCACACTAGTTTTCGAAAACAAATCTAATATTTATCTGTGTAAAACAAGACAAAAGGATAAAAATTCAACGTACAGTAATCCACAATCCCAATAAAGCAAAAAAAGGCTTTATATTAAGGGTGGGCGGAGTTCGCGAAGTTTTACTCCCTGGAACTCCCTGAAGTTACCTAAAAACTCTGCGAGATTCTGCGGAGTTCTGTGACCGGCTGAGTTCCTTTTAAATTATTTTAGTACCTTCTTCATTTCCTAAAAATGAGCCTTCTGTTTATCCACTAGATGGTGCTATACAACCATGCAAAAGTACTGTTCGTTGATGTTTGTTATTGTGTTACTCTGCGAGGAACATGTATTCTTTCTCATCACAGTTTCGTCATTCATTTGCATGTGTTTGCAGGGAACCTTTTGATGAAGCTAATGATTCTTTTTATTAGGCTATCTGCAACTATTTACCTGTTCTGAGTTCTCAGTATGTTAGTTTTGAGGTGCATTGGCATAGACTTTGGGGTTCCTTATGAAACCTGAGCACTTCCAAATCTGAGGCAGTCAACTTACTCCACAATGTGTGCACCGCCAGCACCACATGAACAGAGCACAAGCGGCACCCTTCACAATGCGTGCACAGCCCAACGCCACACAATATGGAGCAGAATCAGCATTCCCCGTAGTCAGCACACTGTACAACTTTTGCAGCCATAGAAACAGTCACACCCTTCATAAAGTGTGCACAGCCAGCATCTACACAATCCCAGCCAGGCACTATAAACAGCCTGTACAATGCAAGGCAGCCAGTACAAACAGAGGGCCTCATTTATGAAAAATGACCCATCGCTGCGTGAAAACAGCAATGCGTCACATTTCATTGCGCCCTCCTTGCGACATGCTGGATGCGTCATATTTGCAGTATGACGCATCATGTCGCAAGGAGTTACAGATACGTCAGTATTTCTGACGTATCTGTAGGCGCAAAAATGACGCATTGCTGGAGTGTGTCACGAAAGTGACGCAACTCCATCAATGGGTCATTTCGATGGGCAAGTCCCATTTCAAATGTGCCTGCGTCAGTCTTACGCCTTCTGTGAGGCAGGCGTTAGATATTGACGCATTTGCGGCCTAGAAGTGATGCAGTGAAATCTCATAGATTTCACTGCGTAACTTCTACGAGGCCTACTTGCGTCAAAACGCCCACCCTGCATACATTATACCTGGCGCAGGTATAATGTGGCGCAGGGGTCTACAAAGTGACGCATCTACCTAGATGCGTCACTTTGTAAATATGACGCAACATGGCACATTTTTTACCCTGCTGGTGCGTCACAAAAAGTGACACACCGGCGGCGCAAAAGTGACGCAAGGGCTCATAAATAAGCCCCATAATGCGAGACACGCAGCACACCGTGTGCTGTGCACACATTAACCTTCATATTGACACTGCACAATGCTAGACGGCCAGTACCGACCCTTCACGGCATGGTAACATTTTTTAAAAAGGACCCCAATCACAACGAGACAGGCAGAGCCTGCACGATCACAGATCTCCGTGATGTGTGGCGGTCAGCAAATCTGGGAAACAATGCTACAGGGGTGGAGCGAGCACAGAGGGCCTCCTCGCAGTGCTGCATGAACGTTATGCGCACAGATTCTGCTCAGCGCATCATGCTCATGCTTTAAGAGGTATTGTGATGTTAATGACCTCTTATCTTGACCAATAGCGGTAATTCTTCCTTGTGGTCTCTTCATATCAAAAGCTTTGTTAGGCGCTCATTTTGGTTCTTTATTTAAGGATCGCCTGCTGCCTTAAACATGCCGGAACCTTAAAGGTCCAAAAAATCTTACTTACAGAATTCTGTGGTTCTTAAAGAAGCACTTCTACCTGTAAAATGCTTGAAAATCTCAAATTCATTTTTATGGCTGGTGGATATCATGAATAGTTTAAACATATATTTATACTGGGGACTTACTAAGGGCTTTAAGTGGGATGAAAAAGCTGGGGGGCCGCCCATAGGGGCATGGTCAATGTAATTAAGGGCGTGTCTGAAAACACACTCTAAAAATCTGTGCTGAGCATACTGTGCCGCCCGACTGGCATTTTGCTGCTTCTGCCCATTCATTCAGATATATAATACAACAAGTAACATTACACGTACAAATCAACAACACCTATGACTTTGTTGTATATAATATTAAAAATGGTTCTGCTCTTGTAGGCGAGGTTGTGGCGTAAGGCTAGAGCTACCGACTTTGGAGCCTGAGGAAGCAGGTGCAAACCTGATGTCCGCTCAACATCTTATTATTCAAATAAATAAGCAGGTCCTTGTGCAATGTAACTGGTGCTCATGTTTGCGTTGCATAAAACTGAAAAATGAGTCACTTTGAAGTTGCATCAAAAGCAGTGAGTGACGGGTGCTCCTATTGCAGGGTTAAGTTTCCCCCCACCCCATGAGTAAAAATGGAAAGCCCGATAGGGGCCCGTCTCTGCACCTGCACCGGCAGCAAGACCCAGCCCACTTAAAGCCCTGGACTTACTCTTTAAACATATGCATTTACTTCAACAACAACGTCTTGCTTTTGAGCACACTGAATGAAGTACGACGCGCAACACTTGGTAGAACTTTTTAGCCTGGAGATATGGTACTCGGTGGATTCTAGCATGGGGCTGCTTGTGCATCATATTAATATATAATCGTTGGGTGTGTGATTTCATTGGTCATTAGTGTTGTGAGTGTCCCCGGGGATTAACGCTGGCTGTGCGCGATGCGCTAGCGAAATCAAACACGGGACACAGTGGCTCGGATTATCAGGCCACGACTGCCGTCTCCCGGCCTCGCCCCTCCTTTATTACCTACGTCACGCCAGCCGGCGTGAGCGCAGGGTTGGGCCCTATTAGCGTGCGTTGGCCGCCGCCAACTAGCACGCTAACTCATCACATCCCATCTTAACTCAGTCCTTGACAGCTTCCCCAGAGTCACTTACTTGACAGGCAAAGTCTCTCAGCAGACTGCTGGGTGCGGGGTTGTTTCTCAACGCATACCTGTTATTGCTTCTGCTGGGCCTCTGCTCACCGGATAGGTCCGCGGGCATCTGTTGCTCCACTATTGCCCCACGGGCCCCTCCCAGCTCTCTTGGTGATGACTCTTCCTCAGCATCTCTGTCCGGTGCCGCGATGGGCTCCTGGCTGCTGACATCCGGCTCACCAAGTCCACAATTGGATTCAGCACCCGGCGCTGGGCAGTCAACTCTTTTAAACCATGATATGTTGCATGTTACGGTGTCTCCTTCTCTCTCTGCCGAAACCATCGTTCCGTTCACTCCAACCACAGTCCAATACCCTGGCTCGTAGCGAGTCCGAAACTTCCCTCCTGGTCTTCGGTCTTTTATGATTACAACGTCTCCTTCCCCTAATTGCCGGGTTATCGCTCTCCTTGTTCGGCTGGTTGCTAGGTTGTGCTCTTCTCTTCTCTCCCGGGCGCCTTCCTCATCGAATGGTGGGGGAGTCCAGCCTGGAGTGGTGGGTAGGCTGTCCCTGCGGGTCCCATTGAACATTACTGCAAATGGAGCTTGTCGTGTGGAGCTATGAGGAGTGCTCCGGTACTCTTGAAGAAAATCCTGTAGTTGTTGCTCTGGATTTGCCTGCTCGGCCACAGCAATGCGGATGACTTTGTTAATAGTTCTCATGAACCTTTCAATGTCACCATTAGCCTGCGGCCACTGGGGGGTGATCCGCCTGTGCCGAATGCCTTGACGTTTCAGAAATTCCTGGAATTCATGCCCATGGAACGGGGGCCCGTTGTCGCTCCTGACTTCTTCAGGGAGCCCGAACATAGCGAATATTTTGTCTAAGACTGGGCCGACCTGGGCGAATGCAGTAGAGCTGACGATCTCAACCAGAGGATACTTGGAATAGCTGTTCATCAGAGCCAGGGTGAACCTCCCATCAGGGAAGCTTCCGAAGTCGATGCTTATCTTCTCCCATGGCTTTGTCCCTCGCTCCTCTGTCTGAATCGGCACCGGTCTCTCAGGGGCACTTGTTATTTGGCAGGACGGGCATCTTCGTACTAGTTCCGCCACTCGAGCATCCAGTCCAGGGAACCAGACTTTTTCTCGCATTCTTGCTTTCATTTTCTCTACCCCTTGGTGACCAATGTGGGCTAACTGGGTAGCTCGCAACTGGAGTGATGCAGGAATGACAACTCGTTGCCCTCTCAGTAGGATCCCATTTTGGGTGATGCTCAACTCATTCCTGACTCGCCACATGTGCAATAGACTCTCTTTTTCCGGGCTCACCCATGCGTTGGCCGTTTGGATGAATTGATACCAGTGTCCGCCCTGGACGGCTGTCCGAACTCTGTTGACCACTGGGTCTGCCGCTGCAGCTGCAGCTACTTCCTCCAGAGTCATTGCACGGGGGCAGGTAAACGATGAGACCATGTTTATATGTGCCTCGGTCTCCAGGGTGTCCTGGTCCTCCTCTTCTTCATCCTGTGGATCCGGATGTCTCGATAGGAAATCAGCAGGGTTTTTGGCTCCTGGGCGGTAGGACACTTCCATTTCGTATTGTTGCAGGCCAATGGCCCACCGCTCGATGTGTGGAGGCGGGTGGGGTGCTGAACCTTTGAATAGTGGCACAGGGGTTGGTGGTCCGTAATGACCTTAAACGGGTTGCCACAGATGTAGAGGTGAAAGTGCCTGCATGCCCAACGGATCGCGAGGGCCTCCCTCTAGATCTGCGCATATCGCTTTTCGGTTGGTGACAGCGCTTTGCTGGCATATGCCAGAGTGGCCCACCTGCCAGGTTCTTGTTCCTGGGTAAGGACTGCCCCTAGTCCTACGGGCTGGCGTCGACTAATAGCTCTGTCCTCTTCGCTGGATCGAAGTATACCAGGGTCGCCTGGTCGAGGAGGGCACTCTTGACGGTTTGAAACGCCGCTTCTTCGGTGGATCCCCACTGCCACATGGCGTCCGTTCGGGTGAGGTTCCGCAGGGGCTCTGTGATGGTGGCAAGTCCTGGAATGAAACGGCCACAGTACGTCGCCATCCCAAGGAAACTACGCACTTCAGCTACTGTTTGTGGCGCTGGCGCATTCTTGATCGCTTGGGACTTCCGTGGGTCTACTTAGATGCCTGTCTGTGTGAATGTGTATCCGAAAAACTCTATCCTTTGCTGAAACAATAGACATTTTTCTCGATGCAGGGTGACCCCATCGTCATGGAGCCTTTTCAGCGTGGCCCTTAGGTGCTTGTAGTGTTCCTCCGCCATCTTCGAGTGGATGAGAATATCATCACTCACATTCAGTACATTGGGCAGTCCGACCAGAATCTCTTTCACGGCATTCTGAAAAATCTCTGCGGCTGACGATATGCCGAAGCTTAGCCGTTTGTATCGCCTGAGTCCTAGATGGGTACTGAACGTGGTGATGTACCTGCTCTCTTTGGCCAGTGCCATTTGATGATAGCCGGCGTTCAGGTCCAGCTTCAAGAACCATTTGGATCCGTTGAGATCAGCCACTATGTCGTCCATTGTTGGAGTTATGTGGCGTTCCCGCCTGATCGCCTTATTAGGGAGGCGCATATCTATGCAGATCCTGATTTTCCCTGGCTGGCAGGGTTTCTCAGCGATCACCATTGGAGATACCCATGGAGTGGGACCAGAGACCTTTTCTATTACACCTTGATCCTCCAGTTTCTGCAGCTCCTCTTCTACTATCGGTCGAAGATGAAAAGGGATCCTCCTATGCCTTAGGGCCATTGGTTTGACGGTTGTGTCAATGTGTAGCTTCACAGGCTCCCTTTTCATTGTTCCTAGGCCAGTGAACGGGTCTTTGAACTGATCCAGCAGGTCTTTCGTCTGGTCAGCCTGCACACTCTTCGCAAATGTTATCAGCCCCAGATCTTCAGCTGCATGGCTGCTTAATAGGGTGTCTGCTTCCTGGTTAATTACGTGGATATCTATTGTGATCTCATTATCCTCATGCCGGACAGGTACCGTCATTTTCCCTCGGAGCGGTGGGGTGATGTGCTTCCATACGCAAAGATTTTTGTCTTCGATGGCCGGAGGTCCGGCTTTGGTCGTAGCTTGTTATACTGTTGTATCCCCATTACTGTAACTGAGGCACCTGTGTCGATGACCTTGCTGACTTCCGATCCCGCTATGTGCACCTTGCATCTGGGCTGCGGCCGCCTTCTTCTCTTTAGTGCTCGGGTGAACGAGACTAAGTATGTCTCTTCTTCATCCTCGGACGAGGTGTCCTCCGCTTGGTAGACGTTTTGTCCACTTTTCGTCTCCTTTTGCGCAGATGTCAGCGACATGCTTGATAGCTGGCGAACCAGTTTTCTCCCTGGCATCAGTCTCCTCCCCTCTTTCCGTTGCCCTTTCCTCCGGCACACCGAAGCGAAATGGTTGGCCACACCACAGTTCGTGCACGTCTTCCCTCTGGCCGGGCACTCTTGTGCCGGGTGCTCCTCGTATCCGCAGTACCCACACTTGCCTTTTGACGTGGTGAGTGGGCGATCCTGTGGTTTCATGTCTTTGTCTTTCACTCTGACTGCGTCGGTCCGTTCCGTCTTTACGTTGACGCTCTTGTCTGTGTTGCGCACCAGGGCCAGGTCCATCTCTTCCGCGCGCGCGGCAGACAGGTCATGTGACCGTGCCATCACTAGTATGTCCGCCATTGGTATATTGGGTTGACGCAATATGAGGCCACGTAAGATCTTGCTGCGAATGCCTAGAATTAATTGCGCTCTGATCTCTTTCGCCACTCTGTCACCTGCAAGGTGTGTGCTAGCAAGTTCTCACAGGCTGGCATGAAACGCATCCACTGATTCCCCCTCCTTCTGCCGGGCCTGGTGTAACTTAAAGTGCTCGAAATCCGGATTGAGCTGTGGGTCAAAGTGCGCATTTAACGCTGCCACGGCTGCCGTATAGTCAGTGCCGAGTCCTGTGTTGGGGAGATGCTTGAAAAGCATATATATTTCTTCCCCTGCATAGTGGAGTAACAACGATCATTTTACAGCGCCATCCACTTCTCGGGTGGCGATGAAATAATTTTCCAAACGTCCCAACCAGACTTGCCAGCGCGGTGATGCGGTAGGCGGATCAGCTGACTCGCTAAAAGGTGGCAGAACACCAGACGGTGGGTGCTGTGGCAGGACCCTTGCTGCAGCCTGCGCCCCTTCCTCTTGATCGCCCATGATTTATGTTGGTGCACCTGTGGGTGTGTGCGTCACCTTTATCTTGGGGAATCTGATGGTCAATTTGCTGTGTTCGCTGGTCGTGAGCTCTGGCACCGTGGATGGCCCTTGACGTAGTGTGTGTCCACCCGGTGTGCCAACCTTGCCTCCAGCAGGTCTCCTCACCTCACGGGCACCGCTCTCAATGCTGGTCACTCCCCTGAGCCACCTGCAGGTTGCTGCAGCAGGGAGCCTGATTCGCCTCTGCCGCCCACGTGGTCGTCCCTCGAGCGTGTGGCTGTCCAGTCGACCAGCCGGTCCTCCGTCCCTGCACCGCCAGTGTTGGCGTCGTGCTGTGCACTCCCAATATGAGCGCGGGCCTTTCCGCCTCATCGCCAGTGTTGTGAGTGTCCCCGGGGATTAACGCTGGCTGTGCGCGCTGCGCTAGCGAAATCAAACACGGGACACAGTGGCTCGGATTATCGGGCCGCGACTGCCGTCTCCCGGCCTCGCCCCTCCTTTATTACCTACGTCACGCCAGCCGGCGTGAGCGCAGGGGTGGGCCCTATTAGCGTGCGTTGGCCGCCGCCAACTAGCACGCTAACTCATCACAATTACTACTTATGGGTTAATCGGGTAGGAGAGTTAACGAGATAAAAAGCATGTAGTCCGCACAGCACTTTTCATTTCCAAGGGGAGTTGAGCAGGCTTTCTATCGTCATTGAAAGCCCATCCCAGTGTGATCAGCACTGCAGTCAGAAAGCTTTGGCTCCCTTGTGTTGTTTAAAGTCTTCACAAGGTGGATGCCATACCTCATACCAACAACGCCACTAGGATCCCCCCTAACCCAGTACCTTCTTCTCTCCATGAAAACTAAAAAATAATTTATAAACCGACACCCGCCTGAAAAGACTGCTACATAATCACTCATGGAGTGCGACTTCAATTTGAAACCAGGCCCTTCTCTCTCCTAGTCCCCAGCACTACCACATAGCACGAAGTATTCTGCTTGTTACTGTTTAGTTTACCAATAGATATTGTGGCCACTAGATGGAGCTACCACCTTAAATTAAACAGTGATGGGCCAAAAAAGACAGCAGCATTGCCGCTAAATAGCAAAGTCCACCTAGCATTGAATTTCAGCATTAAATTAAAATATTCTTAGTTGGCTGGCACGGGTAAACTCTGCTGCGCGGTGGTTTAAAGAGTTTTTGCTGCACTCCGTATTCCAAGCGGAGTGCAAAGTGGGCAAAACTCTGTGAACTCCGCCGGCGTAGTGAAGTTAACCGCCCACCCTTACTTTATATACAGTTCCTTGAAGTCAATAGCTCCATCCGGGGCTACCACGGCATCATGAGCAAACATATCCAAACAGTTTTGGCTGACAGAGGCGTCGCAGGCCAGCTACGGTGTTGGGAAGAACAGTACCTTTAGAAATGCAGGGCATCAGCGACTTCTCATTCAGAGCCGAAGAGCCGGCATCAGCAGGAGCCGGTTCTGTAGGTTGGTGTAGGAATCATCGGGCCTTTGAAGTCACTTGTGTTGCAGGTCGAACATCAGGTGCGCAGGCGTCGGCAGGTGTTGAGCTGTGGTGTGAAGTGCAGCGGTGTGGCGTGCAGTGCCCTCAGGTAATGGTGCAGGCAGTGGCTCAGTGACGGTCGTCCAGTGGCATCAGTGAGACCAGAGCTGAAGTGTGAAGTGATGCGGTGCTCATCGCGGTGCTGGCAGGTCATGGTGCAAGCAGCTGCATCGTCATTACTGAAGCGATGTCATCGGTAGACCCAAGGCTGCAGTGCGAGACGGGGCAATGCGTTGTGCGGGGCCCATTGGTTGCAGTGCAGGTAGCCACGTCAGTTGACGATTTGGAGTCAATGGTGCTTGCATGAGTGGCCCACGCTGTGGTGTGGGAAGGGGCGGTGCATCGAGTAACCTACGAGCAGTGCCCTCGAACCACGGTGAAAGCAGCGGCATCAATGTCAGCTTGGAGCGGCGTCATCGGTGAGACCAGGTCTATGGTGCGTAGCGGGACGGTGCTCCATGTTCTCCACAGGTCACGGTGCCGGAAGCAGCGTCGGTGATGGTGTTGTGGCATTGTTGGGGATACCAAGGTGGCAGTGTGAAGAGACGCGGTGTGAAATGCGTGCCCCCAGGTCACGGTGCAAGCAATGGCTCGGTGGCAGCATCGGATGGTGGCATCAGTGAGACCAGGGTTGCGGTGTGAAGTACGGCGATGCCCTTTGCGGTGCCTTCAGGGTCATGGAGCCGGCAGTGGCATTATTGACGGCACCAGGTTAACCTTTTCCTCTGTGGCAGCTGAAACATCCAGCTCCAGAAGCCGGTACCCAGAAGATGTTGAAGTCTTTGATTTCCCTGAGACTTTCAACAGGAGCCAAGCTCTACATCAAGGCCCTGGAGATACTTTGAATGCAGACAGAACAATTCAGTCCTTTCTCTACCCAAGACAGAAGCAGCAACTGCAGGCCAACCCAGCAAATTTCTGGCAGGTTCCTTAGTCCAGCAGTAATATATAGTTCTGGGCCTCAATATTTATAAGACATATTCCTTTGTTCTCTTGTGGCAAAAGTCTCTCAGCTCAGTCCAAACCAGCTCTGTCCTTTCTGGCCCAGCTTCCTGGGCAGGAGGTAGAGACAGCATTGTGCAAGGGAGACAGGGCCAATTCAGGTGTAAGGGAAATATCCTCCCACCAGTCTAAAAGCAGACCATGCCTATTCAGGTGCTAGTGAAACTCCTCCCACTACTCTAAATGTGGCCCAGGTCTATTCAGACCAGCTCTGAGTCACCCAAGAAAAGCAGGACACACCTCAACTCCTACAGTGGATGTCTGCACTGAATGCACATCCCCAGCCCCTATCACACCAAAATCAGACAGTCAATACACAAACCAGCAGAGGCACATAGGATGGCTAAGCAAGAAAATATCCGCTTTCTAAAAGAGGCATTTTCAAACATACAATATAAAAATCATCTTTACTAAAAGATGCATGTTTAAATCCTGAGTTCAGGCATACTAAACTTCCCTATCTTGTCCCAATAGGAAGTTATACCTGTAAGATGTTACACAGTAGCTCCCATTCTATCCTATGGAGCAGATAGCCTTTCAATAGTGAAAAACTAAATATACTGTTTCACTATCAGGACATGTCACACACACCAGTATATGTCCTACCTTTCACATACACTGCACCCTGCCCATAGGGGTACCTTGGGCCTGCCTTAGGGGTGACTCACATGTAATAAAAGGGAAGGTGCGGGCCTAGCAAGTAGGTGCACTTGCCGGGTCGACATGGCAGTAAAAATAGCACTGGTAAAGTGCCCAGAGTCCTAAAACCAATGAAAACAGGGTCACTTTTGGTTGGAGGAAAGATGGGAATATTACTTAGACGGGGAGGAGAGCCCACATTCAGCCAGTTCACCCCTAAGGCAGAGCAGGCGATGTGGACACTACTTTTGCAATTCCACCATCTTGAGATGGTAGGAATTAGACCTATCAGGGCTAGGGTAGTCGCCTTTCCTACAGGAAGTGATCAATTAAAGGATGTAGACATCCTAAAGGTAGGTAGCCCATTGACTACTACCGGACACTCTCTTTAGTGCCCCAAAATGCACTATTTAAGTGGCATCCCTGGACCCTGAACACTAGATTCAATCGACCAAGAAGAGTAATGGACAATTAAGAGGTGCTGACCCGAGAACCGATGACTAGCTGCAGAAGATTGGCACTAAATCCTGCCGGCTGCTTCCAGGACTCAACAATCAGGTGTGTTGTCTCGTCCTGCAACTGTGAGGCCTCCAAGAACCCCGGAGTACCTCCAGCCTTTGAGAAATCACCAAGAACCTTCTTTGGAGTAGAGGTGCTACTCCCTTGCAGCCTGCAGACACCGAACCGTGATGTTCGGTTTACCAAACTGCTGTTCCCTGATGACTCTGGTGCAACACCCAAGCAAGATGAGGTACATCCGTTCTGACACATCAGATCTGTCCCCCACCAAGTGAGAGAACACCAGGACCTACTGTACCAATACCTGGGGTACCGTACCCCTTACATCAAAGACAAGGACGAAAGAGTCCATTCAGGACTCCAACTACCCAAGACACAGACAGCCATCGAGGGACTTCGAGAGTCCTGAGACCAGCTCCGTGAGTGACCCAGCTGTCCCGGAATCATCACTGCAACCTGCCTGACTGCCCCTGACTGCGAGAACAATCAAGACTCACAATGCTTGGCTGCACTATTTGCTCTGCACCCAGCATGCCTGTCCTGGGTACTGACGAACCAACTGTGCTCCCATGGTCCTGAGGCCCTTGCGACCTGCTTCCTCGAGTGGGACCCCCCAGACTTACCTTTAAATCCTACTGTACAGTGTGTTTCCAAGTGGACCCTTCTTCATAGCACGCCTGCTACGAATGACCTCAGCACCCTGCTCTCGGTCGAATCCAGGACGCTCCCAATCTTCTGCCACTGGAACATTGGACCTGACCTTGCCACTTACCTAAATCCAGAAGGTGAACCTCGAGAACCCATTGTCTGATTTTATGTGCATTTTCCTATTTTTCCCCCTTCACTTCTATTGTGCTTGATTGCGCACAACAGTATCTTAATTTGTGAATTTTGAAAAATCATAACTAAAAAAGTACTTACCTCAGAATGGTGTTCTTGGTCTCAAAAAATATATAAAAATCAATGTTATTTATGCAAATTGGTCTCAGGTTTATTCTTGAGAATGTGTCTCATGTATTGCCACTGTGAATGCAACAAATGTTTAGCACTACCCTCTGATAAGCCTAATTGCCTGCCCACACTACCATAAAAAGAGGGTTAATATTATCTACTTTAACCTCTGTCTACCAATAAGGGTTCCACTGGACTCTCTGCACAGTGTACTTTGTTTCAGTACACTATATAGCGAGCCAGATTGCAAAATATGTAGATCAGTGGCGGGATACAAGACTGATACCACTCTGTCAATAAGTGGCCATACGAGTAAATCAAAAAATGGTCTTTAGTTTGGTTATATTCTTTTCAATTGGTCTAATTTTCTAAATTTCTAAAATTAACTGCTAGGGCCTTGTCTAAGTCTCTGAAACCAAATGGTTAAAATGTAAAAGTCTGATACTGTAGTTAGGCAAATCATTTGTGTTTTTCCCCCCAATCCATAAAGGTCCCAGCTTTAGCAAACATAATAGGTGATGCCAACAACCAGGCTCAGGAGCTCGACCTAGCCCTTTAGATGGACCTGTCCAATGCCAGTCTCAGGGAACTCTGTAAAGGTTATTGTATCAAAACTGGCATACATGGTAACAAAGAAAATCTTAGACGACTGTTAGCACAGTTTGAGAGAGATAACCGAGAGATAGTTGCTGAATCTGAATTTGGAGAAGATCAGCACAATGATGGAGATGACTCTGAGGAGGTGGTTCAGTCCCCCTACTGAGAAATAGAAGAAGGGCCCATAGAGGAGGACCTCCTTCTAGAAAGGTTGGCCAGGAGATTAAACTTAGAAGCTCAACTCCTGGGCATAAAAAGAAAAGGGATGAGCCTAGGACCTATCTCTGGTGGCAGCAATTTTATAACTATCAATCAATTAATCAGAGAATTGTAAACATGCTACTCACCCGTGAAGGTCTCAAGGCGCTGAGGGGGGGGGGTCCGCAGATCTGTTTAGCCAAAGATCCAGGTCTTGAGGGTCTTCCTGAAGGTGTTCAGGGAGGGGGCGCATCTGATGTCTGCCGGTAGCTCGTTCCAGGTCTTGGCTGCAATGTGAGAGAAGGATCTTCCGCCTGCTCTGGCTCTGTGGATGCACAGGGTTTCGGCCAGTGCGAGGTTGGAAGATCGGAGGTTTCTTGGGTACGTGGAAGTTGATTCTGTTGTTGAGGTATTTGGAGCCTTTGTTGTGTACGCATTTGTAGGCATGAGTGAGGATTTTGAAAGTGACTCTTTTCTCCACGGGGAGTCAGTGGAGACTGCGTAGGTGTTGGCTGATGTGTTTGTGTTGGGGGATGCCGAGGACGAGTCTGGCGGTGGTGTTCTGTATTGTCTAGAGTTTGCGGAGTAGGGACTTGTTGATGCCGGCGTAGATTGCGTTTCCATAGTCTAGTCTGCTGGTGATGAGTGCATGGGTGACTGTCTTCCTTGACTCAGGGGGGATCCACTTGAAGGTCTTGCGGAGGATGCGGAGGGTGTTGAAGCAGCTGGAGGTGACGGCGTTGACCTGTCGGTTCATGGTGAGTGATGAGTCGAGTACGATGCTGAGGTTCTTGGTGTGGTCTGAGGGGGTAGGTGGGCTACCGAGGGCGGTCGGCCACCAGGTGCTGTTCCATGCCGAAGGGGTGGTACCAAGGATGAGGACTTCTGTCTTCTCGGCATTGAGCTTCAGCCAGATGTTGGTCATCCAGACTGCGATGTCTTGCATTCCTTTCTGGAAGTTGAGTTTGGCAGTGGTGGGGTCTTTGGTGAGGGAGAGGATGAGCTGGGTGTCATCGGCGTAGGATACGATGTTGAGGCCGTGTTGTCGGACGATGGCTGTGAGGGGGGCCATGTAGATGTTGAAGAGGGTGGGGCTCAGTGATGAACCCTGTGGTACTCCGCAGGTGATTTTTGTGGGGTTGGAGAGGAAAGGTGGGAGTCTGATCCTTTGGCTTCTTCCGGTGAGGAATGATCGGATCCAGTCCAGGGCTTTTCCTTGTATGCCTGTGTCGTGTAGTCTGGCGACTAGTGTGCGGTGGGAGACGGTGTCGAAGGCTGCTGATAGGTCGAGTAGGATGAGGGCTGCGGAGAGGCCTTGGTCCAGGAGGGTGCGGATGTCATCTGTGGCGGCGAGTAGGGCGGTCTTTGTGCTGTGGTTGCTTCGGAATCCGGATTGGGATGGGTCGAGGACAGCGTTCTCTTCAATGAATCTTGTCAGGTTCCTGTTGACTGTTTTCTCTGCAACTTTGGCTGGGAAGGGGAGGAGCGAGATGGGCCACTCGTTCTTGAACTAGGGAGAGATAAGATTCTTATGACTGTAACATACCCAAAGGGATTGCCCCTAAATATGCAGATGGTGATGACATCACCAAATGGTTCTCTGCTTTTGAGAGATCCTGCGTAGCCAGGAAAGTAGCCAAAAAGAAGTGGAGCTATCTCTTGTGGGAACTATTCTCAGGAAAATGCAGTGATAGACTCCTGATATTGAATGAAAAAGATGCAGAGTCTTATAACTTAATGAAGGGTACCCTGACTGAGGGCTTTGTACTCACTACTGAAGAACATAGGACTACATTTGCGGAGTCAGTCCTAGGTTGTATTTGTGGACTATTCAGTGAAAACACTAGACGGTTGTTTGACAGGTAACAATGTGCATGGCTATGAACTAATGTACAATTTAATTGTGAAAATCTTTTCAGTAATTGTTACAATGATAATTTACATCATCATCTGGTAGACCTAGGTCTACTTTCTCCTCAAGAGTTGGGTAAGACAGCAGACCACTTGGTTAAAACAAGGGTAACCAAAACTACCACTGGTGGGGGTGACCAAAAGAAAGAGAGCAAAACGACCCCCCCGATGAGAAAGATGGTGCCCAAAAAGATAAAAATAAAAATGAATCTTCTAAACGCCCTCAAAAACCTGTTCAGGAGGTAGGGCCCAGAAACTCTTCATAGCCCAGGGATGGGTACCAGGGTAAAAACTGGGATCCCAAAAAGGCTTGGTGTCATGACTGTCAGGCAAATGGACACCTAACTGGAGACCCTAGCTGAAACAAAAAAAATGCCTCTAGTACACCTGCAGTAGTTAGTAAGTCTAAAGATGAGATCACAGGTGGGTCTGGCTCTGTCAGAGAGCCTGCTGAGGCAACACTAGTCACAGAGGGTAGAGTGGATATAGCAACCCTGGCTGTCTGGCCCAGTAACCTGGAGAAATGCAGACAACAGCTACATATAGATGGAGTTCAAGTTGAAGTTCTGCGAGATACCGGTGCAAGTGTCACTATGGTGACCGAGCAACTAGTGTCCTCAGACGAGTACTTGCTTGGAGAGACTTATACATTCCTCAATTCTGACAATCAGGCTAAGGTACACCATTGGCATTGGTGTCCTTAGAATGTGGAGGGGTTGCTGGCAACAAAAGGGTGGTGGCATCTTGTGCAATTCCTGTTAAGTGTCTGCTTGGCAATGATTTGGAAAACTCAGCATAAAGAAAAAGGTAGAAAGGAAAACCCATGCAGCATCTGAGACATATATCCAGGATGCATTTGTGGCTGCAAAGCAAACAGCGGAAGACAGGTTGTATGCAGTCAAGCCAGACAGGCCTGAAGGATAAGAACCAATACTCATTCAATTCTTGAAGCCGAGGTGTGTGAAGCAGTATACCATACGCTCATGGCAACAGTGTACCAGCAGTGCTGTCTCCATTCCGGGTTGAACTGGGACGTCCAATACGGAGCAGAAATATTCAAATCAGGATTTCTGGCACACTTAGCAGGACAAGCGGGAGCTCTCCAAAAATGTTTCCCAACACAGAGTGTATGAAAGATGGTATAACTCAGAAAATTGTCTGAAAGGTGCTAACCAGACAAGAGCTGAAACATTCAGAAAAGTGCACTATTCCCTTTGTATACAACATGTTAAAGATACTGTGAACCAGCTACCCAAAATGCAGCAGGAAGTTAGTGTGGAGTAGTGTCTGTATCTCAGACGAGGACCTTGCTGCCTGAAGATCAAATGTCTCTTTAGCCGAAGTTAAGGCCACATCCTTTCGAAAAAGCATGGCTTTCAGTTTGCTCAGAGAATCAAACTGTATGTTGAAAATATTTATCGAAGGCCATATCGCTGCCTCTATAACTGTGTGGGCAGGTGGAAACAGTACTTGTGTACAAGTCACTATGGAATTAACCATCACTAGTGAAGCAATGCCCGGTTCCATTCCGCAGGAATCTTGATCATTCAGCATCAAATAGCTCCAATTCAAGAGCAGCATGAACACAGGGTGAATCACAGCAGCTGGAGAACCCTTAAGATAACAAGACAAGTCCTCCACTGAAACATTGCATACCCCGTGGAGAGAAATGTCCTCTCAGACTAAGGTTCCACTTAAAGCATCTTCACAATCTGAACAACTAGGGAAAACCTCTGTGTCCCCATTCCTACATCTAAACCTGAACGGTAACTCCCAGTACTCATGCACATAACCTTCCCCTAGAGCTTCATTCCTGCCTACCTGGTGCTATTGGAGACAGTATTGAAATTGGAACGTCGTGACCGGTAGGGTGATGTAACCATGGATTATCCAGTCAGTGGATGGTATCTCAACCACGGTGAAAGGTAATTAGTCTCATTTTTCAATGTCCAACATGGTATATTTTGCATCTCTGTGTGACATTATTACCTGAATTTCTGTTAGATCATATGCTGAAAACAGATTTATACTGTTGATGCAACTCCATGGCACGTGGCCAGAACATAACGTTTGGAACGTCAAGCTCAGTATTACTATTGACCATAATTGTGACTGTCCATGTTGTAAAATAGACATGACTTGCTGTCTTATGTCAATTGCGGAATACACTATGTTGTGGGGTCACAGTCAGAAGCCAAAGTATGGGGGAGCAGTGGACACTGGCCTATGAGTTGCAGGAACTGAGGTAACAGCACACCCTTTTTCCCGGATCAGAGACTGAGACCTACGTGGGTAGGTGGCCCTACCCCAATTCTAGCCTTGGAGGTGAGCGCCAGAGGCAATGCGCAGGGCAGTTGTGGGACACCACAGACAGCCACACGTGCCATGCAGTAGGCACCCCAGGACTCGCTCAGGGCAGACCGGTCACCAGCCTACACCCCTCTGAGATGGGAGAAAAGGTTAGGCACACCAGATGCATATCTCTATGACAGGAGTGGGGGAGGGATCCTGCAATGGGTGATTGGGGTTTGACCCTGTGGGGAATGAAGGGAGTGGAGCCCCAGAGCAATTGACAATCGACAGGCATAGCTCAAGGAGGAACCCGGGACCACAAGGTGTGCTTGAAGTGTCAGTGATCAATATGTCCTGCAATTCACACTCATTCTCGATGCTAGCTGCGTTCTTCATTAAAGCACAAGCCCAGTCATCCACTGGCAAGAGTCACAGGAAGCTTTTTGCAACGTTTGCCCACATGTTAGCACAGGATATGTGGGAGGAAGGCTGTGCAGTCAGTCCAACTGCAACCCGCACAGCGAAACGGCCTGACACCCCATCAAGGCTACCCCTCTAGGAGTTGGTCTTCACGGTTCGAAGAGTGTTTCCAGGTGCTCAGCCCAGGAGCTCACATCCCCCCAAGGGCAAGGGGACTCCCAGACTGGGAGAGTCAGGCAGCCCACCACTACCGGTCCCTTCTGGAGAACCGGGAGGGACAACACGAGTCTTCAAACAATCAGCACAGCCTGACAGGACTGGCAAAAACCAGGCAATTGGCAACTAGGGAGGGTGACCCCATCTGCATGTTAGCCATTAGCCTCTGAGCTTGACCCCTGCAGCGAGAGAGAGTCCCTGGCTTGGGCAGCCGCCATGAGCCATGTCGGCAGACTGAGGGTAGCCCAAACCCTGCCCTGGTTGGAGACACCAGAAGGGAAAAAGCGGTCAGCTCCCCATCCCACACTCCCCCCCGCTGAGAGGATCCATGGTCTACTCACAGACTCAGCACTTTCTCTTCAAGGCTGCCCTGCCACCTGAGAAGAGCTGCCCCTCAGTCGCCCAAAACCTGGTTGGGTTGAAATTGGGGGCAGGAGGGTCTGGGGAGTAACCCCGGGCAGTAAACTCCACTCCACTCAGGGAGTTTGCGGAATTTGGGCACTCCGAGCTCCGGTGAGGAACGTGGAATTCCTGAATTTCTGCCATTCAGGAGCAAAGCATAGTTTTTTTTCCATTTGCGCGCTCAAGTTTTCTTTTGTCACTCAACCACGAGTGCTAAGACTCTCAGGCCACTTGTGAGGGAACTCAAGATTTTGCACACTGCTAGAGAGCTCCTGGAAACCTTCGCACTCACTCACACGGCTTCCGGCTGCAACAACACCAATCTAGCATTTTTAGAGCTGATTGCAAATGGAGCAGTCGAGCAGCTTTTCTGCTTGAGAATGCAGCTGAGAGGCATTTGGAGTGGATTTTCTTCTTAAACTGGCTGTTGGAGTTGTTTTTTTTTTGTGCGAGAAACCATTTTTTAAAACTTTTTTTTTTCAAACCAGAAGGAAGTGCCCCAGAGACTCCAACTTTCTGCTCCTCTCCAGCAGGCTCCTCACAGTGCTTATTCCCTCTCCTGGTCACTTTTCATTGGGATTTGGAGCTGGAAGCATAACTCTCCTTGTCTGCTGCATATATACCATTGGATGTAAGGACATTGTTTTTTGTGACATCGCAAGTAAGTTGAAAAACTGGTGTATAAGGGTGTTGTTTGTTTGACTGGAGGCTTGCACCTGGATTTATTTGTACTTTTAATTGATTTTTAAAATTTATTGTGGTGGGTGGTCTGCAGTTTTAGTAGGGACATTGTTTTTTTGGTGCATGAAAGTTGCACAGTTCAGTACATTTTCTTCTCCATGTTTTTAATAAGGTTGCAATATTGATTGATTCAATTCACTATGTGGCCTATTTTGCCAATGAGCCTTCCAGCCAATAGGCCCTGTACTATTCATGAGTGCATGAAACAAGTGTTTCGGTGGTGTCTGTAGAATTGAAACATCATTTAGGCCGTGGATGGCATTGGATTAAATACAAAATGTGTTTTCTTTTGTGATTTTTCACTTTTTGTCCCTGCAAACAGTGTTCAGGCGGGGTAATACCTTTGGAGGATGTGTGTTGTTTTTAGCCTTGTTAATTTTTGTTTTTGGCATTGCTGAATTAATGCTGAGTTCTCTGTGTTACCATGCCTCTTTTATCTGGCCACTGTGTGAGTGCATGTGTGTTTGGCATAGGCCACCATTTGCCTTTGTTGTTCAAGAATCATAATGCCATGTGGCCAGGGACCATTTTTTTATAGTCAGTGTCCACCCTAGGCCTGCATGTGTTCTTTCTTTTCCAGGCCTCCTGCTTTTTGTTGTTGTGACCAATGTGGCTGGTGGCCATTTTGTGTAGCCAGCCAGTTTGCTTTCCCCATAGGCCTTCATTTCTTCTTTGTTTGTGGTCATGCCCCCTTGGTCGTTGTTGTTGTGACCATGTGGCTGGCAGCCATTTTGTGTAGCAAGTCAGAGTGCTTTCCCCAAAGGCCTGCATTTCGTCTTTGTTTGTGGCCATGCCCCCTTGCTGGTTGTTTTTGTTGTGACCATGTGGCTGGCAGCCATTTTGTGTAGCCAGCCAGTGTACTTGCCCCATGGGCCTGCATTTCTTCTTTGTTTTGTAGCCATGCCCCCTTGCTGGTTGTTGTTGTTGTTCTGACCACTTGGCTGGCAGCCAGCCAGTGTGCTCTTGCCAGAGGCCTGCATATCTTCACTTTGTTCCCCATGCCTCCTTGATTACTGTTTGACCATGTGGCTGGTGGCCATTTTACAAAGGCAGGCATCCAGTGTGCTTTTGCCATAGGCTTGTATGTGTTGTTCTTCTATCATTATGTTGTGGCCATGCCTCCTTGCTTGCTGGTTCACCATGAGGTCAGTCGGTGGCAATTCTGTGTAGTTAGCCAGTGTGCTTTTGCCATAGGCCTGCATGTATTCTTTTCTTTGTTCCCATTCCCAATGCCTATTTGCTCTGTGTTGTTGATGACCATGTGGCAATGGGAGGCAGCCATTTTGTGTGTCCAGCCAGTGTGGCCCTTTGACATATGCTTGTTTGGATGGTTGAGAAAGGAGATATCAGTTTAATAAATTAAAACAAATGGTATGCTTGAGGATAATGTTGCTTATTTATAATTTTTTTAATTGTAATTTTTTTCAATATTAGGTTTAAAAATAATATATTTTTTATTTTTATTGATTAGTTTTTAATTATTTTCATAACATCTGGCATCAATGAATCAACCACATGTCTGCCATAGGTGCACAACAGCAATCATTGAGTAAGGATAAGTCGATTGTCAATGTATTTTTCAGCTGCACCTCCCTGAGTGCCACATTCCACGTGATGCATTGCACATAAAGCAAACAGCTACAGCTGTATTATGTTGTTGTTGCTCTTTCAAATCCTTCCTGAGTGTACAGTCACCCTGAACGTTTATGTTGGTGTAGTTTTCTGTTTTACAAATGAGCACTGTATACTATTTTTAATTATTTATAATAACTTAAGTAACCACATTAATGATACTGTTTGTTTTTACTACTACCTGAACTGCAACAATGCCACATTTCACTGATGTTTTTCTTGCTTGTTTGCTTTTAGGTTCACAAGAGAAAAAACATCACCCACAGTACTGCCAGACAGAAGCCCGCTGCACGATGTGACACATGACTGACCACGCAACACGGTCATCTCGTCAGCTTTTTGTGAAGCTAAGTGCCACTGCCTACTGACAGTTTCAAGATGGCCCCAAAGAAAGGTGCTGCCAATAAAGTGGCTAGTGGGGAGAAGAAGAAGCAAATTTCCACCACTGGCATGCCAACCGCAACCTTTTCAAGGAAAGTTGTGCCTGCCGAACCGGCCTCTGGCGAGCAAGCTGAGAGCAGCACTCTGCATGAACAGCACCACCTCCCCAACCTAAGCCCAGGACCATGTCTGGCAGTGAGGCAGTCAGTGCAATCATGTCGACATCAACGAGTAGCGATGTTAAATCGGATTTGTCCCTTTCACAAAGTAGTACACAGCCAGCAATAGATTTGTCTGATGTTGGAGCAGAATAGGAGGTTGAGCTTCCTTCAGATCAAGAAGCTGAACTTCCTCCCCTAGAATCATTGGCTCCATCATCTCCTGCAAGGAAAAGAAAGGGTACTACAGCACCATCTCATCCTCACACCACTTCTAATGATGATGATAGGAACATGGAGTGGATCTCAACAGAGACTAGGAGAAAACAGGAAGTGGATGAAGAGGAGGATAAAGATGATGAGGTAATCTGACATTGCTATTCAACCAGCTCTGAGGGATGTGTCACAGGTAGCATCACCACCAGCTCCCGTATTTGCAAAGCCCCAGCTTAGACCTACACCAACCCCTTCCTCAGGAGAAGCAGAGATGCAAATAACGACATTCCCACTTACCTCCAGTTCATCTTCAGACATTGGCAGTGGCCTGGTAAAAAAGCCCTCCTCCCCAGTTTGGGACTTTTTTACAGTTAGCAAAGAAGGGGAGGATATTGCAGCAGGCACCATTTGCCTCACAAATATTTGTCGAGGTAAGCCTGGTACACATTATGGTACTGGAGGCCAGATGACCCATATGAAAAAGCACCACACAATCAAGTGGGAGGAGCATCTTAAAAAAATTTCTGAACGTGGTTGTTGTGGTGGGGGAGCCAGGGAACATCAGCTACAAGTCCAATCACGGTGGTAGATGAAGATGAGGAAGAAGAGGGTGACATCTTCACACAAAGCAGGCCTGTCCCCAGCAATGCACCAGCAGAATCACCAACCCCAGTGACTTCACAATGGCACAAGAAGACTCAGAGTGAGATGATGGAGACACCGCAGCATACAATGACTGCCCCACCACCACCACGCACATTGAGTCTACCACTTGCATCTACTTCTCAAAAGACGCCTGTGTCAGTGCCCCAAGAAAAGAAGAAAATCAAAGCTACTATTACTGGCATGTTTAGGCAGGAGGGGCCCTATTCACGAAACCACCCAACCACACGTTTGTACAATGGGAAGCTGGCAAAAGAAATTGCGCTGGACCTCCTCCATTTTTCATTTGTGGAAGTAGTGGGATTATTTGAATTTGTGGCAGACATTTGTCCAAAATGGAAGGTACCAAGTAGGACCTATTTTGCCAGAGTGGCTATTCCAGCACTGCATCACGATGTGCTGAAGTTGGTTGGACAAGCTTTGTAGCAAAGTGTTGTTCACACCATCCACCTGACTACAGACATGTGGACAAGTTGACTGGATTTCTTTTGCAGGGGTAAAGCAAAAGATATCTTCAGGTATTGGCCCTTAAGAAAGTTTTAAGAGTGTTCGGCGGCATGTAACAGTGGCCATGTTCATCATGGAGAAACAGCATACAGCTGTAAACATCTTGGAGGAATTTAACAGCAAGGTGTATGAATGGCTGTGACCCAGAGGTCTTAGAATTGGATTTGTTGCCACAGACAATGACAGTAACATAGTCAAGGCCATGTGAGATGGAGGCTATTTCAGAGTCCTGTGTTTGTCCCACTGCATCAACCTGGTGCTGTAAGACTTCCTCAAAAAAGAAGACATAGTCAGCAACATACTGACTACCTGCAGAAGAATCTGCATCCATTTCAGCCATTCTTTTAAAGACCGGAAGCTGCTGTGGATTATTCATCTTAATAATAGAGCACCAGTTAAAGCCCTGATACAGGAGATTCCAACACATTGAAACTCAACGTTTTACATGCTGCAAAGTCTGTTTGAGCAGTACAAACTGATCAATGACTATGTTGATCAAAGAGGAGGGGATACAGTTGAGAAAACTATGACCATGGATGCGGACAAATGAGGCCTAGTCAAATGCCTTACAAAAGGGGATGATGGACGGAACGCTTGAGCCAATCAAACACTCACCCCCAGTCAACTGATCTGGGTTTAATCCATCATCATTCTTTAGCTCACTCCACCACCCCAGTTCAGACATGGCCATATGCAAATCAGTCTGACCCTGTGCCTCATGGGAACAGTCCAGCCCGAACTGCCAAGCCATGTCTTCCCTGGACCGGAAACAAGCATCCTAGGACCGGTTTCTGGCATTCCAGCCATCATCAGCCAGGCTTGCTTGAATCCAGTGGCAAAGTGAGCAAGGGACCCACGTCTGGGCATACCCCCGCCAACTTAGGGCGAACAAAGCGATACAAAAGGGGATGATGGACGGAACGCTTGAGCCAATCAAACACTCACCCCCAGTCAACTGATCTGGGTTTAATCCATCATCATTCTTTAGCTCACTCCACCACCCCAGTTCAGACATGGCCATATGCAAATCAGTCTGACCCTGTGCCTCATGGGAACAGTCCAGCCCGAACTGCCAAGCCATGTCTTCCCTGGACCGGAAACAAGCATCCTAGGACCGGTTTCTGGCATTCCAGCCGTCATCAGCCAGGCTTGCTTGAATCCAGTGGCAAAGTGAGCAAGGGACCCACGTCTGGGCATACCCCCGCCAACTTAGGGCGAACAAAGCGATACAAAAGGGGATGATGGACGGAACGCTTGAGCCAATCAAACACTCACCCCCAGTCAACTGATCTGGGTTTAATCCATCATCATTCTTTAGCTCACTCCACCACCCCAGTTCAGACATGGCCATATGCAAATCAGTCTGACCCTGTGCCTCATGGGAACAGTCCAGCCCGAACTGCCAAGCCATGTCTTCCCTGGACCGGAAACAAGCATCCTAGGACCGGTTTCTGGCATTCCAGCCGTCATCAGCCAGGCTTGCTTGAATCCAGTGGCAAAGTGAGCAAGGGACCCACGTCTGGGCATACCCCCGCCAACTTAGGGCGAACAAAGCGATACAAAAGGGGATGATGGACGGAACGCTTGAGCCAATCAAACACTCACCCCCAGTCAACTGATCTGGGTTTAATCCATCATCATTCTTTAGCTCACTCCACCACCCCAGTTCAGACATGGCCATATGCAAATCAGTCTGACCCTGTGCCTCATGGGAACAGTCCAGCCCGAACTGCCAAGCCATGTCTTCCCTGGACCGGAAACAAGCATCCTAGGACCGGTTTCTGGCATTCCAGCCGTCATCAGCCAGGCTTGCTTGAATCCAGTGGCAAAGTGAGCAAGGGACCCACGTCTGGGCATACCCCCGCCAACTTAGGGCGAACAAAGCGATACAAAAGGGGATGATGGACGGAACGCTTGAGCCAATCAAACACTCACCCCCAGTCAACTGATCTGGGTTTAATCCATCATCGTTCTTTAGCTCACTCCACCACCCCAGTTCAGACATGGCCATATGCAAATCAGTCTGACCCTGTGCCTCATGGGAACAGTCCAGCCCGAACTGCCAAGCCATGTCTTCCCTGGACCGGAAACAAGCATCCTAGGACCGGTTTCTGGCATTCCAGCCGTCATCAGCCAGGCTTGCTTGAATCCAGTGGCAAAGTGAGCAAGGGACCCACGTCTGGGCATACCCCCGCCAACTTAGGGCGAACAAAGCGATACAAAAGGGGATGATGGACGGAACGCTTGAGCCAATCAAACACTCACCCCCAGTCAACTGATCTGGGTTTAATCCATCATCATTCTTTAGCTCACTCCACCACCCCAGTTCAGACATGGCCATATGCAAATCAGTCTGACCCTGTGCCTCATGGGAACAGTCCAGCCCGAACTGCCAAGCCATGTCTTCCCTGGACCGGAAACAAGCATCCTAGGACCGGTTTCTGGCATTCCAGCCGTCATCAGCCAGGCTTGCTTGAATCCAGTGGCAAAGTGAGCAAGGGACCCACGTCTGGGCATACCCCCGCCAACTTAGGGCGAACAAAGCGATACAAAAGGGGATGATGGACGGAACGCTTGAGCCAATCAAACACTCACCCCCAGTCAACTGATCTGGGTTTAATCCATCATCATTCTTTAGCTCACTCCACCACCCCAGTTCAGACATGGCCATATGCAAATCAGTCTGACCCTGTGCCTCATGGGAACAGTCCAGCCCAAACTGCCAAGCCATGTCTTCCCTGGACCGGAAACAAGCATCCTAGGACCGGTTTCTGGCATTCCAGCCGTCATCAGCCAGGCTTGCTTGAATCCAGTGGCAAAGTGAGCAAGGGACCCACGTCTGGGCATACCCCCGCCAACTTAGGGCGAACAAAGCGATACAAAAGGGGATGATGGACGGAACGCTTGAGCCAATCAAACACTCACCCCCAGTCAACTGATCTGGGTTTAATCCATCATCATTCTTTAGCTCACTCCACCACCCCAGTTCAGACATGGCCATATGCAAATCAGTCTGACCCTGTGCCTCATGGGAACAGTCCAGCCCGAACTGCCAAGCCATGTCTTCCCTGGACCGGAAACAAGCATCCTAGGACCGGTTTCTGGCATTCCAGCCATCATCAGCCAGGCTTGCTTGAATCCAGTGGCAAAGTGAGCAAGGGACCCACGTCTGGGCATACCCCGCCAACTTAGGGCGAACAAAGCGATACAAAAGGGGATGATGGACGGAACGCTTGAGCCAATCAAACACTCACCCCCAGTCAACTGATCTGGGTTTAATCCATCATCATTCTTTAGCTCACTCCACCACCCCAGTTCAGACATGGCCATATGCAAATCAGTCTGACCCTGTGCCTCATGGGAACAGTCCAGCCCGAACTGCCAAGCCATGTCTTCCCTGGACCGGGAACAAGCATCCTAGGACCGGTTTCTGGCATTCCAGCCGTCATCAGCCAGGCTTGCTTGAATCCAGTGGCAAAGTGAGCAAGGGACCCACGTCTGGGCATACCCCCGCCAACTTAGGGCGAACAAAGCGATACAAAAGGGGATGATGGACGGAACGCTTGAGCCAATCAAACACTCACCCCCAGTCAACTGATCTGGGTTTAATCCATCATCATTCTTTAGCTCACTCCACCACCCCAGTTCAGACATGGCCATATGCAAATCAGTCTGACCCTGTGCCTCATGGGAACAGTCCAGCCCGAACTGCCAAGCCATGTCTTCCCTGGACCGGAAACAAGCATCCTAGGACCGGTTTCTGGCATTCCAGCCGTCATCAGCCAGGCTTGCTTGAATCCAGTGGCAAAGTGAGCAAGGGACCCACGTCTGGGCATACCCCCGCCAACTTAGGGCGAACAAAGTGATACAAAAGGGGATGATGGACGGAACGCTTGAGCCAATCAAACACTCACCCCCAGTCAACTGATCTGGGTTTAATCCATCATCATTCTTTAGCTCACTCCACCACCCCAGTTCAGACATGGCCATATGCAAATCAGTCTGACCCTGTGCCTCATGGGAACAGTCCAGCCCGAACTGCCAAGCCATGTCTTCCCTGGACCGGAAACAAGCATCCTAGGACCGGTTTCTGGCATTCCAGCCGTCATCAGCCAGGCTTGCTTGAATCCAGTGGCAAAGTGAGCAAGGGACCCACGTCTGGGCATACCCCCGCCAACTTAGGGCGAACAAAGCGATACAAAAGGGGATGATGGACGGAACGCTTGAGCCAATCAAACACTCACCCCCAGTCAACTGATCTGGGTTTAATCCATCATCATTCTTTAGCTCACTCCACCACCCCAGTTCAGACATGGCCATATGCAAATCAGTCTGACCCTGTGCCTCATGGGAACAGTCCAGCCCGAACTGCCAAGCCATGTCTTCCCTGGACCGGAAACAAGCATCCTAGGACCGGTTTCTGGCATTCCAGCCGTCATCAGCCAGGCTTGCTTGAATCCAGTGGCAAAGTGAGCAAGGGACCCACGTCTGGGCATACCCCCGCCAACTTAGGGCGAACAAAGCGATACAAAAGGGGATGATGGACGGAACGCTTGAGCCAATCAAACACTCACCCCCAGTCAACTGATCTGGGTTTAATCCATCATCATTCTTTAGCTCACTCCACCACCCCAGTTCAGACATGGCCATATGCAAATCAGTCTGACCCTGTGCCTCATGGGAACAGTCCAGCCCGAACTGCCAAGCCATGTCTTCCCTGGACCGGAAACAAGCATCCTAGGACCGGTTTCTGGCAATCCAGCCGTCATCAGCCAGGCTTGCTTGAATCCAGTGGCAAAGTGAGCAAGGGACCCACGTCTGGGCATACCCCCGCCAACTTAGGGTGAATGTCAAATGCCTGACACAGATGCTACTCCCTTTTGAGGTTTTCATGCGGGAAGTTAGCAAGGAGGACAGTACGATGGGCCATGCTATTCCATTGCTGCATCTGTATACAAGACCAGTTAATGAAGGCATCTGAAAGGTTCACCCCTGCAGGTGTGAATGAAAAAATAGAAGCACACGCCTTGGTTGAGAGCTTAGTCTTGCGCTTGGCTTCTAATAAAAGGCTGCAACATGACATCATCGAGTCCAAGGAGTACATATATGCCACACTACTTGATCCACGGTACCATAAAATTCTGCCCACTTTCATCCCTTTTTCTGAAAGGGATGTTTTAAAATACAGGAGGTGGATTGTAGAGCAAGCTGGAGACTTGGAAGAAGAATGTCTGGAATTTTGAGTCCCACCATGCAGTTCTGGGGTGCCGCCTTGTAAAAAACTGGAAAGACAATGGAGAAAAAATTATGACCCCGCTATCAAAAACCAATATAAGATAGCTATCAGACAATATCACAATGAGATGCTCCAAGTCCATGGCAAATTTTTCGAAGGAAAAATTAACTCAGCAGGTAACTTGGCTAGAGAGCTTTTTAAGATAGTGCATTCACTCACTTCCCCTGAGCAGGAAACAAACAATCCCACCTCATCCAAAGAGAGATGTAATAAGATGGCAAACTTTTTTAAGAACAAAGTAGAAATCTTATACAATTCCCTGCTAGGAAACAACTGCTCAAATCAGGAAGAGACTCACCCAAGAAATACGGATGGCGTGGAAATTAATACAGTGGTGAGATTAGACCGCTTCACAGACCTAAGTGAGGAAGATATGACCTCTATCCTGACAAAGGTTAAATCCGGCTCCCCCCTAGACCCGATGCCACCAGACATCTTGAGGCACGGAGGTAAAAAAAACAGGTCAACAACTGCCGCACTCATATCACTTTCCCTTACACAAGAGACCGTCCCCCAATCCTGGAAACACGCTATAATCTGGCCACTGTTAAAAAAGCACCAGCTAGATCCATCAGAACTAGGGAACTACCGACCTATCTCACTCTTACCACTACTAGGCAAAATAACCGAAAAATATGTCAATCAGGTCTTATCCCAATACTTTGAGGAGAATCGGATACTACATGCAACTCAAATGGGCTTTCGACCCCAACACAGCACAGAGTCAGCTCTGTTGGTGGCAACAGAGGAATTGAAGGGAATCCTAGACCAGGGAGGCACAGCAGCTAATCTGCTCCTGGACCTCAGCGCCGCCTTTGATACGGTGAATCATAAGACAATGAGCCGCAGGCTAAAGGAAGCCGGTATCACAGGCTCTGCACTAAAGTGGACAGCCTCATTCCTAGAAAACAGATCTTTCCAGCTAATGGAAGGTGAGCATCTCTCCGATACCCTGCAAATGTCATGTGGGGTCCCACAGGGCTCTGCACTAAGCCCGACACTATTCAATCTGTATATGCAACCACTAGCAGAAATAGTGCAGCAATTTGGATTGTCAATAGTGTCATACGCGGATGATACCCAGCTGATACTATCTTTGACGGAGGGCCCCCAATCTAGGCACCACAATCTGGCACCATGCATGGTGCAAGTAGCAGAATGGATGAATAATGGTTGCCTAAAACTGAACGGAGGCAAAACAGAGCTTATGTTCCTGGGTAATAAGGCAGCACCAAGAAACATGATTAGCTGGCCTCCAGAACTGGGAGATCCCCCGGTCCCAAAGATAGAGGTAAAGAATCTGGGAATTTGGCTGGACAAAAGCCTGTCCATGGAGACCCAAGCTAGAAAAATATCAGGATCATGCTTCGGAGCACTACCGCTCATTCCCGAAACACTACCGCTCATTCCCGAAACCATGCGCAGAACTGTAGTACAGGCCCTAGTGCTGTCACAGCTGGACTATGGCAACTCCCTCTATCTTGGAGCACCCAAATACGTCATAAACAGATTACAAGTGGCACAAAACGCAGCAGCTAGGATACTACTGCGCATCCCCAGACAGCAGTCAGCCAGGGCAGCCCTGAAGACATTACACTGGCTCCTAATAAAGGCCAGAATAGAGTTCAAATTACTCTGCATCGCTCATAGAGCCATGAATGATAAAGGCCCGATGTTAATCAAAAAACTCGTCACACACTACATTCCAGAAAGACACGTAAGATCCTCCACAAATCTACTTATGAAACAGATCAGGATAAAGAGAGCCAGATGGGGAGGTAGATCATTCTCGTATTTGGCCCCTGGCCTATGGAACTCCCTGCCTAGGGAAATGCGCATACTGACTGATGAACTGGAATTCAGGAAAAATCTCAAAACCTGGCTCTTCCCCTAATCTTCTATACATCCTCAGTCTAGTTTCTCTCAGTGCTGGGAAGCCCTTGGGCAGCTATGTGCTCTATAAAACCATAAACATAAACATAAACATGAACTTCCAGAGAGTGCAGTCTTGTCTCACAGCAGCCAACAACACCATCAACCAGAACACTGGCAACAACAGCAAAAGAAGGACCTGTCCCGACCTCTGCATTGCATTGGTTTCAATTGGTAGGGCTCAAGTCCAGTGCAGAGGCAATGGCAAAACAGGTAGAGCAAGTGGCAGCATCAATGACCATCCACAGGATGTTCCAGGAGTATCTGGATGATCCAAAAGAGGTCTTTGTGGATCAAAATCCAATGATGTATTGGTATAGGAAGATGCGCCAATGGTCAGAGCTCAAAATGTAGAGAGATTGACTATGATCAAATGATCAAAATGAACCAACATTTTATACCACACAATTACATAGTTCCTGAAACAGCAGCACAGGAGGAGGAAGAGGGTGATTGGTCCGATATTGAATCAAATGTGTTAGCTGACCAACTGCTGGGTGAACCATCTGAGTTTGAGAATGAAATGAACTCTACTTCACGGACTAAGTATGCCAGTGCCCCCATAGAACTTTTAAAATGTTCTTGTTGAACTTAGTTTTTTCTTTGCAAAAAACATTAAAAAAAATAGCTAGAGGAACATTATTATTTTTGTGTCAGATTTATGCTGCCCCACATTTTTTTGTTAGTCACATATATATTCCCTGATTGCAGTTGAACCAGTGTGCATTGAAGAAGCCTCCACAATTCCTTCATGGCATTGGGCACAACTACTGCCCCACTTGCATGCCTATTGCCTAATGCCTATCCCTTTTTGCATCACTTAGTACTAGAACGGCTGCCCTATAAAATAATTTATTATGTACAGAACTGCCTGCCAATACCAAATTCCAATGTGTTGCCCACATCAAAGATGATTGAATACCAAATACGTGAACCACCCGTGCTTGCCTTGGATTGGATGAGGTAACTTCAACTATTGCAACGGTGAGTGACTGATTGTGTGAGTGATGATCTAAGTTGATTGGTGATTCTTGTGGTGGCAGACGCTCAGGGAGGTTGTGTGTTGAACTGTAATATGGGAAATTTCTTAAGATGATTATTGATTTGCATTGTTTGGGGCTTGAGTAATGGGCGCTCTTTTTGTTCCCTGTAGGTGATGATCAGCCCTTTCACACTTAGCCAGATTTAATTAATTGCAGGGATGTTCTCCTTTTTTTCTGGTTCTTCGGACACCAGCACAGTCACTTTAGTTATCAAACAGAAACCTATGCAAAATACTGTAATTCTGTTTCATTCTCTACTTGTTCTTCAAAAGCAGTGGCCTGCTCTCCACATCTATCTTGTCCGGGTCCTCGCAATTCATGATGATGATGATGACTGGTATGGTACTGGTAGGGGATTACTCAAAGTCACTCAGTACTGGAGACGTATCATGGAAGAAAAAGGAGGGAATGGGAGCTGCAGGACTACCTCATCAACAGCAAGAAGCAAGAAGTTATCGAGTATCGAGTTATGTTCAAAGGTAAACCAAGAATCTAAAGCCTAGTACTACTCAGCTATTTGGAATAAAGAGAGGTGCATTTGTAAAATGCTGCTCTGTGTGTGTGTGTGTGTGTGGGGACTTGTGACAAAAGTGAAACTCTGAGTCCCCATCTTGTTTTTTTTGCTCTGACTGTGAGTCTTCTTATCTTGATACACTCCTCATGAAGCTTACCTTACCTCCTTCTGTCCTTCACCTTGACGCTAAAATACAGTTTCTCTTTTATAATCCGCAGGCCTTCTTCTAGTCTCCTTTACGAACAAAAGGTGAAAGCTAGCTGAGCTCAACAACACTCCTGCTTACCTCCCGGACCAGTGCAGAGAGCCCACAAAGAGTGGACATTCCCAAGGAGAATACAGACGCACCACCCAAATTTGCAATACAGTATCATTTTTCTTTTAACAGTTATATGAGAAGTGGGTTGGTACGTTTACTCCCTAACCTAGAAGACAGCACATTTAGATAGTTGGTAATTTGGGTCACAGGGCAGAAGGACTGTTTGCAATGCATGTATCTGTACTCTGTCATACTCATTCCTTTGTTTTATTCTAACAACAGATTGATGGTGAATGATGTGCTGCTGCTTATTGTCCAGATGAATGTTGGCCTTGTGTTGTAGTGTTTTTCTTTGTCAAATCTTTGCCCAAATCCCATTACCCATCTATTCCTCAAACCCCTAACCCTCTTCCTTCAAGTTGTGTGATTTATTGAGGTATGGTTTAAATGACACCATCAATGGATCACACACTGGTGCGATGGATGTGGTGAAAGCAACACCACCTTTCTGTAGAATCTGCAAAGCTGTAGCCCACACCAGCCCATTACTAACCTGCATGTTAAAAATGATCCATAGCTTTCTAGATATAGAATCGTTAAGGCTTTGTGTTGCTGAATCATAAACGCCTAACCTAAACTTGTCAACTCCAGAATTTGAGTCCATTTTTCAAAACTTGTGGATTTCACAAATAATACTGCTAGATCCACATTAGCCAAAACTTACTAGTATTGCTATTTTTTCTATTTTAGCATAATCATCATCACGTAGTACTCAGGTGGTGTCAATTGTTTGTAAACCATTGATAAATATATAACCCACTTACTCAGTCTTTTTACTTCCATTTAGTTGCCTACAGTTGAAGCTCACCTGGGTGGAACTGGAAGTGGGACCTCGCTTGTGAAGTTGTGATGCCTCCCCTGTCATTTCTACATGTATATTAAGGTAAGACAACTAGTATGGATGTAATTTAACTTAGTAAGAAATAAATTAACTGCTACTGTTTTTTATCTAGATAGTTCAGACCCTCCAAACAATATAGCCTAGGTCATCTCATCATGGCAGCATTCCCCTTAATGGTCAATATAGTTAGAGAAGTAGTAGCCTAGCGACTCTATCACTAAGTACTACATTATCTCTAGTCTTAAGTTACAAGCACATAAACAGGCTGCGTAAAACTACTTGAGGGCAGCAGTGCAAAATATAAGTAAAATACACGAATTCAGGCATAAATTTAGATTATAAAAAAATAGTTTCCCCCTTTATTTATTTACAAAGCAACCCACCCTCTCCACCGAAGCAACTTGCCCTCCCCTCTCTCAAACAAAACTGACCCAAGCCCCAAAACTCACAATGTTCCAGAAAGTCTCTTGAGTCCCACTCCCAACTCCCTACCCACCCTCTCCATCCAGCCCTAACAAACAACAAATCCCTCACACCAAAGCAAAATATTTTAAAAAGGGTTAAAAGAGGGTATTATGGATGTCAGTACGGAGCTGGTCCATACTCTGCTTCATCAAGGTGAGCCGCCCCTCGATAGTTTCTAGCCGCTGAGGATGCAGTTCAGCAATGGCCTGTTGCCATTCTGCTGGGTGGTGGCAGCTGTTTGCTGGTGGCAGCAGCGGCGATCAGATGGCCAGAAGACTAGAGGCTGAGGGGGACTGTCTGCACTAGGGCCCGGGAGCTGTGCATTGATTTCCTCTTCCTCCTTTTCCAGGACCACCAGCCGGCGGTATTCCTGCTGAATACGCTCCAGCCTCTACTGCCACAAATGGGCCACTATCTCCTGCCTGTTGGGTGTTCTGGATGGACCAGCAGTAGTGGCTATATTGAGAAAAACAAATAAGACAAATTATAAATAATGCTCTGTGCAAACAATTGTTTTAAATACCAGCGTGGCACCTTAGCAGTACATTGCTGGTCCCCTTGGGCCGTTGGAATTTATTTGATGTGATGTTTATAATTAGGAAAATCACAAGGCCAATTTTATCTTTTTTCTTTTACCCACACATGTTGCCAAGCAGAAAAAAAGCAGTGACTGTGTGGCAGAAAAGTAACAGGCAGACTGGCAGAGAATAACATCACAGGATTAAAAAAAACTGATTTGATTATTTCTTTCTTCTAAAGGCTTTTCAAGTAACTATAAACAGAGTCAGACACTTTGAGTTAAAAAATAAATAATTTCTCAATGACGAGTATGGCATTATGCACTATTTTGGAGTACAAGTTGTGTGTGGTGCTAAAATAATGAAGCCATGCTCATTGCTAGCCAGCGCCTCTGATAGTTTGCTTCTGGCTGCAGCTGTAGTTGACAATTATCTAATTCCAATGGCCCTGCTCTTCGCCAAATACATTTCTATTTCTAGCCTGTCTCCAAGGAGGAGATGAATAATATATAAGATACTACGTCAGTCACACACCTCATGTATGAAATGCGGATATTAATGTATTATCCTGTCTGCCGTAAAGTATACGTTGAGGAAAATGAATCTAATAAACTACATTATAGGTAAAGGAACGGATTATATACATTTTATTTGTCACATTTGTCACTGTGTATCCCATATGCCAAACTTGATATCAAATCATGCACTTACTCCCAATTTACTCTGTGGCCTTGCCTGCCACCACATTTTCCAACAAATGAATTTGCTGGACAAGAACCAAGGAAAGAAAATGTGATTTTCTCTACATCTCTCCCAGTGCAACGCGAACGGGCGTGCTGGCAAACTCCTCCAGAACGCAGAACTTGCCATAGCCCGGGGACTTTTTTGGGACTTCTTGAACTCTGCCCATGGGTGGCAGGGCCTTCTGGGGTGGTCCCAACCCGGGGAGGCGCTGCCATTCGATTTCCCCTGGTTGAGTGTGGTTTCCATCTTGGGAGGGCTTTGCATCATGCCCCTCCCAGAGGTGACAGGGCCGGGGCTGCCTCACCACCGGTCCCTCATGCATACATCGGTCAGGTCCTCCCAAGTGGAGGAGCCCACCCCACACCCGGCCAAGGGTTTCGGGCTGCTCTGCCATTAATAATCCTTCAGTAGCTTTGTAGGAGGATGGCTCAGTATATATTGTCCACCTATGGTGTGGCACTGTGCACTGAGTCTGGGCAACCCTTAGTAATAGTATTTAGGTCCCTGATAACCAAAGCTCTTAAGGGGTAGCTGTTGAAAACAGCTAATTCTTATTCAGGAGAGTGTAAAACAGGTGCATTTACCACATAGTCAATCAGTAGGCTCACACATAAGAAAGGACCACACCACGTGAGTATAAAAATACTTTGTATTCATTAAACACACACTAGACACTAACTTGGTTTATCTCCTAGCCGGAGTTATCAAATACACACACAAAATACTTCAAAACCAGGTAAGTAGCATAGGAAAACACATGGACCCCTATGTGGTGGCCGAACCATAAAATAAAATAGTGGAATGTGAAATGGCTAACAAAACAGGACTAATACCCAAGGATGGTGAACCACAGGGGAAGCATGGACCCACTAACGTGAGTAGCCAGGGACCCAAAGGCACCCAGGTGCCGAGTGGTTACACCGGGACAAACGTCCTTAGGATAACAAAGGGTAAGTAGAGGTTGGATTTTTACTGTTCTAGGAGCCTTCCCAAAGGACTCCGAAGGAACCACTTAAATTAAGGAAGGTTAGAGAGCCACCCCACCCCTGGATACCCAGGAAACCAGGATACCTACACCAGAGAGACCAGATGCATAGGGATAAAGTGGTGTCAGGATTGCTCATTGACGCCAATGGAGGTTCGTGGAGGATCAGCAGCTGCAGAGTCTTGTGGATCAGGACATGTAATCCAGACAAGAAGAACCTGAAAAGCAGAGGGGACAGAGTCCAAACCACCCGGAGGTGACAAGGAGGCACAGGAGCACAATACCAGCCCTTGTTGGAGGTTCTTGCTGTAGCACGGTGAGATTGAAGCAGCAGCTGTGGAGAACAGGCGATGATGCAGGAGCACAGAAGCCATCCATGAGCTGTCCCATGCTGGACGACGAGTGCAGGAAGGTCAGTGGCTGGCAGGACCACCAACTTTGGCAAATGCAAACAGTGGTTTGTGGGAGAAGATGCTGTGTTGCAGACCAGCAAGGTCTGTGGGACTCACCCAGCAAGGGTGGGTCAGCGCCAGCCCTCAGCATGCAGGAGAGCCAGCAGGAATTGATGGTGCCCCCTCAAGGACCCTCTGGCAGCAGGCACAGGGTGTTGCAACGAAACCTCAGCAGCACACAGGAGATGAAAGCCCACGATGCAGAGGATGCAGGAAGAACGTTGTGCTTGGAGCGGTGCAATGCTGGGGGCTAGGTCTTCTTGGAGCTAGAAGATCTTCTGTGAAGAAAGCCAACAAGCCTTGGCAATAAAAAACAGATGCTGTTCACAGGGATGCGGCTCCTGTTGACTGGAGAGGGATTACAGTCACCAAAGTTGCAGGGAAGACTGGTGAGGCCTCTGGAGAAACAACTAATCATGACCTGTGTTGCAGAGCTGTGCGATGTCTGTGGGACAACAAGTTATGCAAACCAGTTGTCGATGTAGGGAAGTGACTCCTCAGTCAAAGGGAGATTCCTTCTGGCTTGGATGCAGGCAGAGTCTTTGCTGACTCCGAGGATGAACAGCCACAGAGTTGCAGAAACTTGAAGAGCATGCAGGCAGTTGCAGTAGGAATCGCCCCACCGAGAGCAGTCTTGTCTTTAGTCCTTGCTCAAGAAACAACAGAGTTCCAAGGTCCACCTGCAGAAGAGTCTTTAAACAGTCTTCATATGACAGGCAGCCAGATCTTTAAGTTGCTGTCGGGACGAATCTAACGACCCTCCTCAAGGGTGCCCCTAAATACCCGATTAAAGGGGAAGGACCTCTTCTGTGGTGACCCACCTATCGGGGGGTCAGGGACACTACTCAACTGGCCTAGCCAGTCAGATACTCCCAGGGGGCAACATTCAACACTGCAGAATAAAGTGACCACCTGGAGGAGCTCTGGGCACCTCCTTAGGGATGAGCTGGACAGGGAGTGGACACTCCCCTGTCCTTTGTTTAGTTTTGTGCCAGAGCTGGAGCCAAGCACTCTTTAACTGGGCAAAACCAGTTCATGCAAGGAGGGCACCAAATGTGCCCTTCAATGCAGTCTGGGGTGCTCAGAAGCACTCCCACCCTACCTAATTCTAAAGGAGACATGATCACACCTCTCCTTCACAGTAAATCCTTCGTTCAGCTTCCCCTGCCCAAGTTAAGCTCATCAGCAAAGGGGCAGCAACCTGTCTAGGATCGACAGCAGCTACCCAGTTAGATATTGATGGGAGTCCTTTAAGAAGCCCCCCAGTACACTGGAATTGGTGTAGTTGCATGATTCCAACATGTATGATGCCAAACATGACCAGATTTGGGGTAGCCATTATGTAGCTGGATATCTCAACCTGGCAGTGTCCACTACATAAGTAAAAACGGCTGCCCCCTCATACAAAGCCCAGAGAATGGATTATGGGGTTTGTAGGGGTATCTCTGCTCATGCAGGGGTACCCACATACTTAGAACCATGCACCCTGCCCTTAGACTGAAGGGCCTAACTTAGGGTGACTTATTGGTTAAAAGTGCAGTGACCAGGAAATAAGGGATACCTTATATCTAAAGTGAAAGGTGTAAGCACTATCTCATGCAGACTGCATTGGCAGCTCTGCACACACAGTTCACATGGGCTCCCATGGGTGGCATAATACATGCTGCAGCCCATGGGAGAACTCTGGTGTACCAATGACCTTGGGACCTTAGTATCATATATTAGGGACTTCCAGTGGGACCCCAGTATGCCAATTGTGGGGTGTACCAAGTACTTACCAGCCAATTTAGAGGAGAGCGCACTGTCACTGGGGTCCAGGTTAGCAGGATGCCAGTGAACTACAGTCAAAACACACTGACACCAGGCAAAAAGTGGGGATATCTATGCCAGAATGATCCTACTTTCCTACAAGGTTCACCTATGGAAACTTTTTATCACTTTTACTTCCTCTAGATAGTCAAGTTTGATCATCTTCATACCCCGGTGGGGCCAATCCGAGGACCTCACTAAACCATCCAATCAGTAGTAGCGACAATGTGTACAAAGGGCAGGGACTTAATGAACGCAAGCTTACAACCTGCAGCTGGCCACTTTTTCCATACAAGGTACCAGTTGAAAATGATTGGAGTTAGGGTCCTCCGACACAGATACTACAAGTTGTGTGTCATCCGCGTATGATACAATTGATAGATTGAACTTCTGAACAATTTTGGCTAATGGACACATGTATAAGTTAAACAATGTGGGGCTAAGTGGGGAGCCCTGCGGGACTTCGCATGTAACCTGAAGCATGATTGATAGGTAGGTGGATTCCATTATATGGAATTATCTGTCGCTTAGAAAGGAGATGAGCTATTGAAGGGCACTATCCTGAATGCTTGCCTCTTTCAACCTATGTATCAGGGTGCGGTGGTCCGCGGTGTTGAAAGCTGCACTTAGGTCAAGAAGCAGAATAGCAGCGGCACCCCCTGATCGATTATGCCTTTAAGTTTCTCGGTTACCACGAGCAGAGCCGACTCAGTACTATGTTGCGGCCGAAAACCCATCTGAGTCTTGTGTAAGATATTGTTTTTCCCCAGAAACTGTGAAAGCGTGTAATTAACGTGTTTTTCCAGTATTTTTCCCAGAATGGGTAGCAGTGAGTTGGGACGGAAATTCCCCAGTACAGTGGAGTCTAAATGGGGCGTCTTCAATAATTGTCTAACTATGACATGCTTGCACTTTTGAGGAACTATCCCAGTTGTAAGAGATAGAGATAGAAGCTCCGCTGTGGTGGAGAGTGTGGTGTCCCCGCCCTGAAGTATAATATGTGGGGGTACTGGGTCCTGGGAGGAGCCCGATTTTATATTCCGCAAGAGCAGGCTGGTGGTTTCCTTACTTCTGGCACCAGACTTGCCATCCAATAGATCCTGGTTAAAGGATTTAAAGTACACTCATTCCAATTACAGGTCCTCTATTGTTATTTTTTGTCATTACCTCCCTGTGTCTGGAATTGAACCCTGATTCCCAGGTATCCATGGTCATCGTGGTAAGCACAGAAGGTATCATTGAAAGTTGATAGGGCAGGCATCTGAATGTATTGTAGCTGTCACGGGGACATGCAATCAGCCCAAAGTTATCTAGAGTCTGATAAATGCAGGCATCCCGGCAGGTCTGCGCTCATCGGCATGTATTAGCTCTCAAATTACCACAGTTATCCAAGTAACAGATTGAGCGATCAAAGGAGCCATAACAAATTCAATGAGCCATTCACAGTTTCACTGTACCAGCCATGTGTACTTACACGAGCATGGCTTAATCTTTGAGACAAGCATATGCTACTGTTAGGATCAACCAGTTAGCTGTACCTGCTGGACGGGTTGATGGGAACACCCCTTGGGAGGCTATTGCAGAAGCCCACCTGCCCGGGAGGAGAGGGGTTTGCTTCGGTGACAGGTGCCTCGCACGGGCACCAGTGGGCCCAGCCATCTCCACGAAAGGGAGAGGCGGGTTGAGGCTCAGTCTGAGCGAGTCACAGGGGTGGCTGCCAGGGCAGTGGGGACACCCCTTGAATGTTTGTTCTCCGCTGCTGCAGAAATGTGCTGGGTGGAGAAAGTTGACGTTGTGGGGTGAAATAGAGGCCCAGACTTCCAGGCGGCATCCAAGACCTGGTGCCACCCGACCTCTTCCACTCTGATCAGACTGCTGGGGGCATAAGCTACCAAGGATGCTCGGCCTTCGCTCTGCTGGATAGGGCCTCTGTAAACGGCAGGCTCTTGAGTCTAACGTTTCCTGGCAGGGTGGAAGCTCATTTCTTGAAACAAGAGTCATGGCTGGCAAAGCAATCCATTCCTAAACAGACCAAGCATGCCCAATTAATCGGAGTATACAGCACTGGCTGAACCCTCTGTGGGCATGCCACCCCGCACCAGGATGTCAGCTTTGTGTCCATGTCTGCTCTCGGGGAAGAGAGGCAGGTGTGGACCTGGGACCCTGGGAGTCCGGGCGGTCCAACCCAGGCCCTGGTGCCACACAACAGAGAACTGCTGGACACAAGGTGGTCTGGAGTACCCTGTAATTGTAATTGCATTGAAGCATGTTGCCATTAGTAGCAAATTAAACGGGAAACCAAGATCAGTGTCAGTCAGCTAGTTGATTAGTTTATCTTCTACTTCTGTGTTAGTCACAGGGTATTTTTTGTGCTGTCCACCAAGAACATTGAAGACATTTACTTTAAACATTTGAAACATGATCGACTAACAGAGGTTAACGAGGGTTTTTTGTTGGGGTATACATAGTTCATGCTAATTCTTAGAGCGTGAGTAGGACTGATCCTGGACTTGATATGTGATTAGAGAAGAATGTAAATGGCATTAAAGATGATAAATGAACATTCATTGTGATTTTTGTTGTACTGTATACTGATAGACTATTTGTGAAAGTGTGTACTAGCTCTTAAGTCACATACATACACACTTATTATTCTTCTTTCATTCAATTAAGTTCTCATGTGGAGCAGTAAGTAAAAGTGGGGCTGAGTTTGTTGTTTAATGACTGTAGAAAAATCTAATTCAAACTGTATCTGTCTTTGCTGTGTAGAACATCTCAACTAAAACATAAATTGCACACCAGAGGGCAGTAGACTCACAGGATCAGTTAATTCTCACACATAACGTTTCTAGTTAGATTCACATGAGAATACTTCTCTCCTGGCAGACTCTAAGCATCCGTAAAGCAATAACAAAGTGCCATCGTGACATCCTGATGACTACTGAGACCAAACAAAAGCTGAGGTAGTGCCTTGTGGTGCAAAAACAACCTTGAGAGGAACCTGTGGCTTCTATCACCTGGCCTTCACAAGGGAGGGCAACAGCAGATGACTTCCAAAATAAAATCCTAACACTGCTCCACTTTAGAAAGTAATTGAAGACACATCTCTTTAGAGAATACTGGATCACAAAGCAAGAACAGTACATTTATGCTCCCAGAACACAGCTTCCCTCCCTATCACTCATGGACTGCATGCTTGCAGCACTCTGCTCTCTTTTGACTAGGTTTGCTCTATACAAATATCACATTGACACATAAATATTCTTCTCAGGTAGCTCCAAGAATCTTGCTATTGGACTGAGTGGGCTAATGTCAGACCAAAGTGGGTGCATAGGTAGACAGAGTATGGGGTCTCCTTTATAGCAATGCACTCCATAGTAAGCATACTGCTGGAAGTTTGTTGTTTGTGCATAGCAGTGCGGAGAAATGATTACAACAGTGTAGCTCCAGAAAATGATTATGGTGATCACATCTAGCCATGGCATGCATATGTGGAAATAAATAAAATTACATCATAGAATAGGCTGGAACAAGTTTTGATTATATTTGGAATCACAGTCTTCCTTAAAGGGATCTTAAATTGAAAAAACAAAAGGTTCTGATATTGACAGGTGGTGACCAGACAAACAACAATGGTAGTAGCAAGGGCTAGGGGAGACAACAGATTGGGTTTAGAAGAGATTTTGAATCTACATCACATGGGGTTCAATGTAGTGCAGACTTTGAGCATGAGGATGTTCGTAAGGAGAGTGTTGTGGCAGAGAAAGTCCTGTTCTCTTGTTTGTTGGGTTTGGCTAGAAGGTTGGCCTTGACAAAATATATTATGATTGGGACAGTGAGGTCTGACCCTGGAAGACAGCTGGAATCCTAATGAGGATTTGTTGCCCTTCCCTCTCTTTCACCCCCATTTGTTATGCTGCCCCTCTGTGATTTCACCCCCTTGCCAACCATCTTCCCTCCCTCCCTGCAACCTTACAATCAAACCGCTTCCTCTGCCCAGACCACTCCATGTGGTCTCCAATACTTGCCTAGCCTGTATCACCACCTTGTGGCCATAACTATGAATAACGTCCCACATTGTTTTTATGCTTATTTTCTATAGTTCATCTTATTTTCTTGTTTATCCTTATTTATCTGAAGTTCTTGTGTATTCTCCTTAGTTAGCTGACTTTTAGTTGTGCATATTGTATACATCCACATCTTAACTTGGAACTACGTCTCACAATATTTTTCTCACTCATTTACTATATGTCCATCTTATTTGTTTTCTATCTTAGTTTTCCGATGTATTTGAGCACTATCCTTACCTATCTGATCTTTTCGATTATGATTTAGAAATGCATTTTGTACTCTACTCCCAGTCGACTGGCTAATATGCGACTTTCACAATTGAAGCTTACATGCCCTGCTAAACTGCCAATCGTATTGCTCACTGTACAACATCACTCCTCCGCAGCCTTCAAACCATCCTAACCATATTCAAACTCATTGCTCACTGCACCTTGCCTGCCTTCTATCACCTCAGGTTCAAGCACTCCCTTTCTTCCCCTACCCTGCAGTTCATCTGTGTTATGTTATGTTATGTTAAAGGAACTTGTAAAGCGCATGTATACCGGACGGTTTCATGGCGTCTGTAACCAGACTTTAAATGTCTCGAACAATGTACCCTCACAAACCCCTTGACACTCGTGAGATGTGGCCCCAACTCATGGAGCATTACGTTTCTTAAAAATGCCTCCAATAATGAAAAAAAGAGCTTCAAACACAAACTACTGAAAGAACACCCGGAAACACTAATCGCCGACACCTACCACCGTGTGACCAACGGCAACAAGAAAACCGACTTCGTCTTCTACTCCAAGCGCCCTGAAAAGTGGAAAAACATTTTACTTTTCCACCTACAAATTACTAAGTCAATAAAAATACCCTATGGAACAAAACTCACAACATCCCCCTCCTCATCATTTTGAGTGGAAATCGCTATTTCCATCTTCAGGACAGGAAATATACTTGTTCAAGCTACTGACTCTCACCTCACCATCTTTGATTGACACTTCCTGTCACTCTTTATATCACTCACACAACAGAGTCATCTGTCACAAACTACTCTCTCCCCCTTACAATGGACCATTAACCCTGAACCGGCATGCCTTCTTCTACCCACTGATTTGCTATGCCACGCTGTGACAACCCATGACACTCTTAGCAACCTTGCTGCCCCATTAACACCGCTGGCAAATACCCACTAGATTGACTTCACTTGCTTCCACCCTAACCTGCAGTCATAAGGTAACAAAACTCGATGATACACACCCCAAGCCAGGTGACATGGGCCCCAACTACAGAAATCAGCAACTGAACTCTCAGCGGATGAACCCCTCCCTACTAATTCAGACCCAACTCAGCTCACATAGACTGTCTGCAATCCCAGTCCCAACAACAATGACCACCACCATAGCACAGCACACTCTTCTCCTGGATACTCAGGACTTGCCACTTACCCTCCCACTCTCAATGCTGGAAACATTAATAACACACTTACCCAACTCCATTCGAAGCAAAAAGTCGACACAATAGCTAATGACATCTAAGACAGGACCTCACAAGCCAGGCCAAGTTATCCAGCTCTCACACTCCTGATAGTGTTAAATTACCTCCGCACACAGGTTCTCCTACAGCCTTACATCGCACCCTCTGGCCGTCTACTCCCTTGTGGCATCAGTCCCACAGACCCCACAGTGCTCACAGCTCCATATCTGCACTAGAGTAGATGCTATCAGTGAATCTTACCTCAAAAATATCCAGAATAAGGTTGTAAAGCCTTCCAATACAATCCCAGTAACAGTGGGCATAAGTAGAATCCCCAGAACTATTTAATTGCCCAGACCTCCTGCTCAATACACCACCATTCAAACAATACATTCTACTAATGATAATCCCTGCCCCCTAACATGCATGCTCCTCAACCGTAGATCAGCAGCTCAACAAGCTATAGATATTGCTGAATCTTTACTCGGCAAAGAAATTGACATCACTTTCCTCACCGATTCCCGGCTCAATGACCACTCTACCCCCATATTAGACCTGCTTACACCACCTGGATACACCATCATTAGACATGACAGACCTAAAAGAACAGGTGGTGGACTAGCCATTATTCACAAAGAAGGAATACATCTTTCCATCCTAAATAATTCAGAATACTCAACTTCTGAATACCTCGGTGTTGAAGTTAAAATCAAAGGCTTCCCTCCTATCAAACTACACACCATCTACCACTCTTGGCAATTGCAAAAGAGTTAACTGACCTAGTAACTCGGTTCTCCCTTACTGACATGAAGGATGTGTTCTTGGGACTTCAATATTCACTGGAACAACTCAGAAGACACCACAGTGCAGAACCTGGCCAAGCTTCTGGAGCTAAATGACCTTAAACAACTCTGCAATGAACCAATACATATTAAAAGATCTACTCTAGATGTGAATATCACTAAAAATGAGCTAGTCTCTCTTAGATCCATCTCACCCATTGACTGGTCCGACCACCATCTCATATTGTTTAATATCGATACCCACTTCAGATCCCACCCAGCCTTAATAGATAAACCTAAGCACTGGACCATGAACATTAATAAAGTCCTAATAATTGAACTGGAATCCAGAATTCGTGCCCAACTACAGCATCACTCTCTCACTAATACCGCTGATGATCTAACAGCCCACTACAGATGGAAGTCCTCACCCAAGTGGCACTGCTCGAACTAAAACCACAGAGATGAATGCAATCAAAGCTTTGGTTCAACTCAGATCTTAACAATGAGAGGAGACAACTCAGACAGACAGAAAGGACATGGAGACAAAACCGCACCAATGCACCTAGCACTACTTAGAACTGCCTGGATGTCATATAAGAAGCATATTTTTAGAGAAAAGGCCTCTTTCTTTCGCAACCAACTCGACCTTGTGAAGAATAGACCCAGGGAGCTCTTCAACATTGTTAAACGACAAACTACCCTCACATCCCCACACAAAATAACAGTCACTAAAGAATGCTGTGAAGAAATTGACAGATTATTCACTTACAAAGTCGCAAAAATTGAGCAATCCTTCTTCCAAGTCATAAATCTGCTATCCCTCCTTACCGTCCACACAGTAAACTCCCTTCATAGTAGCCTCACCACCTGAACTTACTAACGACCAAACGGCCCCAAAAAACGAACGGCAACCTTGACTTAACTCAACTGAAAAATGATGTCAATTGGTCGGACTTTGAACCCATGACAGAAGACAAAGTCTTTAATATAATTACGAACCAAAAGACTACCTCACACACTAAGGATCCACTGCCTTCCTCGATAGTACAAAATCTCAACAACATCATTGCCCCGTTCTGGACAAAAATCATCAATTCATCTTTTGCCACAGGCTGTGTACCTGACACATCACACCCATTCTAAAAAATCCAGGGGCAGACCCCAATGATCTCAACAACCTCAGACCTATTTCCAACCAACCAATCCTAGCCAAATCTATGGAAAAGTGCGTCTTAAAAATACTTAACCTTCATATAGGTGAATTCAGCCTCCATGCCACCTTCCAATCAGGGTTACGGAAAGGCTGTAGCACGGAAACTGCCATGCTCAATATATCAGATGACATCCACAGATCCTTATACAAAGGGGATGCATGACTATTTATCCTACTTGACTTACCAGCGGCTTTTGATACTGTAAATCACCATGCCTTACTTGAGTCACTTAAGATCTGCTCTGGTATCAGTAGCGCAGTATTAAAATGGTTCTCATCTTACCTACACAATGATCGCAACAAACTAAAATCAACTCTTGTCTCTCCACTCCCACACCAGCTACTCTTGGTGTACCCCAAGGCTCTATCTCTCCCCTCCCTTTTCTATCTCTACATGGAACCCCTTCCAATCATCATGAAGCAAGCTGGGATCAAATATCACCTTTATGCTGATGACACTCACATCTACTACAAAATCAAATCAATTAGTGACATCCTACATCTCAACACCACATTAAGCAAGATACAATCTTGTTTTAATTCAAACCATCAAAAGCTGAACCCCAACAAAAAAGAACTAATACTGTTCAACCCCGAAAGTAACCGAGTACCAATCCAAGACTGGATCAATGACTTAGATGCACTAAATTGCTCGCTCACTCTGTCCAACTCTGTAAAGTCCTTAGGCATCACCCTGTACAAAAACATGTCCATGAAGGACCACATCAAAAACTCAGCCAAAGGAGCGCTTTACACACTAAAACACCTAAAAAAAAAAGAAACATTTCATTCCCTCTGATGATTTCAAGATGGCAATACAATCTCTTGTCATCTCTGAACTGGACTACGAGAACGCCATCTTCACAGGGACGCTGGAAAGTCACTTCACTCCCCTTAGATCAGTTCTAAACATGGCTGCCCGGCTCATAACAGGTGTTAAATGGTTTGAACACATCACACCAGCCCTCAAGACCCTCAACCGACTTCCCATTGAAGTAAGATGTATTTACAAGATTGCTTTCTTCACCCACAAATCCCTTCATAAACATACCCCCAACTATCTTGACAACAAATTTATGAAAGCAGGAAGTACTAGAACTATGAGAAGCTCCAACTCACTTCTCCTCATACCTCCCAAACTAAAAAAGAAATCAACCCAGATTTGCTCTTTTTCTGGAAATACACCTAGCATATGGAACTCAATCCCTAGTGATCTACGCTTCAATCCCTCCTTCTCCTGCTTCAAAAGGGACCTGAAACTCCTTCTCCTCGTCAAATAATTAAACACGCAAGTTAACTGAACTGTGTTCCAATAACTCTCTTGCTTTAGGATTATACCCTCTATGATAGTCGGTTGTTTGAGTACCTAAATTGTCTATTATGTTGTTTTTCTCCCTGTACACATACTGTGTTAATTGTCTGCATGCTGTAGCCTCCCGAATTGCCCAACAATTCTCTTTGTCTCCACTTCTGCTTGTACTCAAATCTAAGTGTCTTGCACTATATGTTAAGCGACTTTACTCTATTGTGTTTCTGTCATGGCAATGTAAAGCGCTTAGGGTCTAGCTAGAGCTATATAAAACCTATAAATAAATAATAATAAATAATCTGGTCAGTACAAATGGAAAAATTTCACTTTTTTATGTGTCCAGACCAATTATTTGCTGATTTTTATTGCTATTTTGTTGAGTTTGCACACTAAGGCACTGCTGTTCAGTGCCTAGTGTATGTGCTCTGTCCCATACAACATGTAGAAATTTGCTGATCCCTGATTGCCGTATTTACATTTTCTATAAGGCAATGGTATATGGTGAGGATATACACCCATGGCATGAAAAGTTAGATATCATCTGTAGACTGCAACATGTATTGTGCTATCCACATGTGTTACAAAGGAAACATGGCTTCAGACTTACCATTGTAGCCTGGCTTTATCAGTGTACCACTAGCAGTGTGACCTGTTAAAATAACCCTTGTTAATAGGTGAAAACCTCCCTTTAAATGTCAATAAGTCAGCCCTATGGAAGCCTTGTAGCCCACAAGGTGGGGTGCCTAGTATTTAAAAGTGGTACATGTAGAAAAATCGTTTTTCCATGTCCCTACACTGTCAGGGCCCTAAAATCTATTAGCACAATAGCAGGCCTCTTTGTCCTACGTAGAAAACCAGAGTACAGATTTAAATACTAGTAATGCTATCACACCACATGGAAAAATATGTAAACAGCTATTTTTAATAGTTATTCAATTCCAATTCAATGGTGAAGTCGGATTTTCAATAAATATGAAGGACAAGCAACTTTTTAAAATTCACCTTTTTCCTATTTAACGTTCCATGAGACTAAATTGCATTTGCTCTCTAGCTTTTCCCTGCCTGTAATTGACATGAATAAGGTGTGAAGGACGTGGGAAACTCCTTCCAAGTGCACCAAATAGGTTGAAATGAATGGGCAGAAATAGATCTTCTGAACTCCACTCCTCAGAATATTCGGAGTGGGAACTGTGGGCCTCCTGTGATTCTGGGCTGTTAAATCCTGCTTGACAGGTCTTTTGAGCCCCATGTGTCCCTTTAAAAGGGAAAGAACAGGATGTCAAGACAAGTATTGTGTGTCTGGTTCCTGAAGGCCCTTCTTTTTCATTATCAGACTTCTGTCACTGGGTCTGTTGTGGATACAGAGCATGCTACAAACTGACTTTTGGTGTTAGTTATGGGAGGATACTGGTGATTGTCCTAAGACAGTGGTTCCCAAACTGGGGTCCGCGGACCCCCAGGGGTCCCTGACACATTCCCAGGGGGTCCGCAGGCAGCTGTCTTAAAAGCAATGCAAAGTTCCTTGTATAATCTGCAGTTTTACGACAACAATAAAAGTGCCAAGATAACTCGAGTGATTAATGTACCTGCTGGAGAGAGATGGTAGGTAGCGCAGAGGGTTAATATGCCTGTTCCAAAGAACGTGTACCATGCATGTTTAATAAAACAGTATTTTATGTGCATAGTTTAGTGGGTTACTGCTTTTGTCACAGAGATTCTTTTGTTACTGTGCAGTTCATAAGTTACAATCATAATCTAGCACTGTCAGCTATGAACTGCCGTCAAAGAGCTGCATACAAATTGCATGGTACTAGTTAGTATGCCATCTTTTTTTCCCAGTCTTTCATTATTCTGATGCTGCCAAAAATGTATGTTTGGGTAGAATTAAATTGTTATAATTAAAGTCAACGCTAACCACTGTGTTACATTCTGAAACCAGATTTTGTGCTTCTCCAAATCAAGCACTCTTAAAAAATGCTTACCAGTATGGATGACATGTGAATCCTACACCTTGAAGTCCCCTTTCCCCTATGTAACATTTTCTATACACTGATTTACACATGTATGATTCATTGGGGGAGATTTACTAAGCTTTTGCACCATGTTTGCGTCACAAAAGTGACACAAAATGACGCAAAATCTTTTTTTTGTAATTTACTTTCCAGCACTAAACTTGTTCCCATGCAACCACCCAAGGTTTCTCACGCTAAACCCAATTTACTAAAAACAGTAGATTGGGTTTAGCGTGAGAACACTGCGCCCTTTTCAACTAGGCACAAGGAAGGAGAAATTCTTTTATTTCTCCTTCCTTTTCCGACTTTGCATGCGTGCTGCACTGTGCAGCATGCCTATAAAGTGGGAAAAGCTTTCCCTCATGTCTAGCATAGTATTTTGTACAGGAAGGGTATCCTTCCTGTACAAAACCTATGCTACACTCATGCACACACCTTAGCGCTACAGCGCCAAGGTGTGTGCATGGCGCGGGGCTACTGAAATCAGCGCCGGCGCAAGAGAAAGGGGAGGAGAGAGCCATAGCTTTGGAAATATGGCGCTCCCCTGCTCCCTCCCTGTCGCGCAACGCAGTGCAGCCTCAAAGGGGGCTGCGCTGCATTGCGCAACTTTTTTGTAAATCTCCCCCATTGTTTCTGTATGTGTGTGATGTAAAGTGCTCTGACACCCTACACAAGTATGAGAGATGCTATAAAAACAAATGAAATACATGTGACAGAGGTGCTATGGGAAGAAGAGAGGCATTGTTGGAGGATGATAGGGAGGGATTCATGGAAGAGCCCCAAAAAGATTGTTGTACTGGTGCATAGTAAGGTCATCATTTACTATGCTTTAAAAGCGAATACAATTCAATATATAATTACAAATGTGTTGTAGAATGCACCATTTTTCCCCAAATTTTCTTGGTGGGAGAGCCCCCTAAAGTCCGCTTTGTAGTGGCCAGGCTCACTCACTGCACTTGGTGTGCACCGTACGGGGACTGGCCTGACAACATTTGCCAGGGCTGCTTTGGGTTCCAGTACGGCCCCGTCAGGAGCCTCATACTCTAAAATAAAGCCAAATATTGAAAAGTTTGTCGCCGAGATGCAGCACCAACCTTCCTATTAAAAATGTTCGATTTTGCAAATTTTTTCAATATAAAATACTAAAAGCTTTTTGGTGTGCACACGTGTGTTTATTTTTTTCGAATTACTGTTTTAATGTTTGAAATTTAAATCGTACGAATTGCTTGGGGGTCCTCGGCTTCTAGTAGTGACTCAATAGGGGTCCTCAGGAGTCAAAAGTGTGGGAACCACTGTCCTAAGACATTACCACCCATACACCCAAAAGCCTCAGACCCAAGTTTAGTGTGACCAAAGGCTGTTGCCATCTTGGAAATCACTTGCACATGGCATTTTGGCCTGTTTGCGGTACGGCAAACAGGAACTTCTGTAAGTAAGTAGGTCAGGGTGGGAGAATGTTTACTCCATTGGTCAGAGAAGAACTAGGAGTGTCTTAATGTGTCTCCCACCCACAGGCTGGTAAACCCTACAAAGATGTAACCTTACCCAGACGTTCTCAGAACACTGCTGACTTGTGAAGGATACCAAGTGAACTCAACCTGCCATGCTTGGTGTAAGAACCTGGCTCTCTATATAGTGCACTAAAATGAAGTACACTGTGTTGAGAGTCCAGGGGGTCCCCTATTGGTTTACAGAGGCAAAAGGTAGATAATACTAATGCTCTATTTATGGTAGTGTGAGCAGCAGTTTGGCTCATCATATGGTAGTTCTGAGCATTTGTTGTACTCACAGAGGCAATGAATGAGACAAACACTCAAGAATAAATCCGAGACCAATTTATAAAAATAAAGTTGATTTTTTTGTATATTTTAAGACAGAGAACTTTGATATACAGTAAGTACTTTTAGAGTTACAATTTTTAAGAGCGTGAAAAATATATCTTTTGTGCCAAAGATGCACCATTGAAGTCAATGGAGAAAAGCTAAAAATGCATATAACATCAGGCAATGCTTTCACGAAGGTCACCTTCTCATCATAGTTCGATAGCAGGACCAGGTGAAATGTCCCAGCTGTAGAAGATCAGTAGCGTCCCGGATTTGGCTGGGAGCAGGGTGCTGAAGGTGATGGCAGCTAGTGCGCTTTGACAAAGTGGGACAATTGGAAAAGCACTGAACCAGATGAATTACAGCTAAGCCTGGTGGGTCCCATTCGAGGGAGGAGGTTGCAAGTGTCTCAGGGCCAAGGGAGCACAGCTGGTACATCGTTACCTGGTTTGGTTGGCCCTGGTGCAGAGCAGATAATTCAGCCGGGCATCTTGCGTTAAGAGGTTCTAGTGGTCAGGAGCAGGCAACTTGGAGATGCGTCTTCAGGACAGCTGGGCCACTTAAGACTTGGGCTTTGGGATCTCAATGTACCTCGATGGGTGCTTGCTCTTTCAGTATGTGGAGTTCAGAGTGGACTCTTCAGTTTGGTGCTTGCTGTAGGGGTTCTGGTATGCCAGGTATTGTCTCGGTGCGGCTCCGGTAGGTCCTGGGGTCTCCCATCTTGGTGAGGAGACAGATCTGAGCCTCCAGAGTGCATTTACCTCCTTTGGTGTTGGTGCTTCATCAAAGCCGTTGGAGAGCAGGAGGTGGACAAACTGTACTTAGCTGGATCGGTGCCTGCAGTATGCAGGGAAGTGACACCTTCACTCCAAGGGAGGTTCACAGTGATTTATCCAAAGCTGTAGGAGGTCCGGGATTCTTGGGGTGCTGACTGGTTCAGGGCAACACAGCACACCATGAGGTTCGAGTCCTAGAGACAGCAGGCTGAGATTGGTGCCACTTTCTTCTGCAGCAGGGCTTCAATTCTTGGGCAGCGGATTTTCTGTCTCTTTTTTTCTTCTGTTCCATTGAATCTAATATTCAATGTCTTGGGGGGCAACCTAAATACTAAATTTAGGGGTGTTTACAATGAGTGACAGGTAATAGCCAATTGGCTACCTATCTTTAAGGTGCCTATACCCTCTAAGTGAGTACTTCCTGTGGGAAGGGACACTACCCAAGCCCTGATAGGTTGTTTCTCCTCCATCTCAAGATGGAGGATTTTCAGGAGAAGGGTTCACATTGCTTTCAGATTTGTCCAAAATGGAAAAGAGTTATTCCTTAGAAAAATGACAGAATACCTTCACAAATTGGAACAATGAAACTGTTTCAAACTTCCCTGCTTTATGGCCTAGCAGGGCCAATCTACATGGTGTATCAGACCTGCACTACTTCATGGTTGGCCTCAAATTGTGCCTAGGTCCTTTCTATCTAATGTGACCACTTACAACAATTACTGCTTTTCTCCTAAATATTTTTTAAAATACTATCTCCCATTCCCTTTATTGGATATTCATCAACTTGGTCTCATTTTGTATAAAAGCATTATCTAATAAACAGTTAGGAACAAGTGATTTTAGTCCGGTAAATTTGTCTCTCAACTGGAGTTTTCTTGGACAGTTAATCAAATTGGCAGTACTATTTGCCATAATTTCTGCCCTTAAAGCATGCATGTGGACTCCAGATGCAGTAGTGTAAGATGATGCATAAATATTGTTCAGTTAGGCCCAGACTACTAAAAAACATGCAACACAATGCAGGAAACAAAATGCTGTGCTGCGTTGCGTGAAGAGGAGGTAACAGAGCAGCACAATATTTACTAAGATGTGACACTATACTGCTCTCTCCCTGCCATGGCACAGTTTTGGCTGCCATACCAATGCAGACACCCTTGTGCAATAGAGCAAGGGTGTTGGTGTTATGATGAACATAGTTTTTGTGCAGGAAGTGGTCCCTTCTGTACAAAAAACAATGCTTAAAAAAGGAAAAGAAAGAAGATTTTCACACTTTGTATGTGTTCTGTACAATGCAGCACAAATGAAGAGTTGGAAGAAACAAGAAGAAATGAAAACATTTAAAATCCCAAAATGAAAATTCAGTGCCTTAATTGTACAAAATAATTGACGAAGGCCAATAAGCTTTAGCGGCCTGTCCAGTTCAACCAGTCAATCAATCAATCAATCATTCAGGAGTTTGTATAGCATGGCCACTCACCCGTGAGGGTCTCAAGGTGCTGAGGGGGAGCTGCTTATCCATCTGGGTGCGGAGGTTCAGTCAAAGAGCCACGTCTTGAGGTTCTTCCTGAATTGGGTCAGCAACGGGGCTTGCCTTAGGTGGAGGGGCAGGGTTTTCCAGGTCTTCGCGGCGAGGTAGGAGAAGGATCTTCCTCTGGTTCTGGTCTTGTAAATCCATGAGACGGTGGCTAGGGCAAGTTGCCCAGAGCTTAGTTGTTTGGCAGGTACATGAACTGAGAGGTGGGGGTTCAGATATCTTGGAGAACTTTGTACTCATGTGTAAGAAGCTTGAAAGTGATACTCTTGTTTATTGGGAGCCAGTGGAGTTGTCGAAGGTGTTGTGTTATGTGACTGCATTGGGGGATGTCGCAGATCAGTCTGGCTGCGGCGCTTTGAACGTTCTGTAGTTTTTGAGCTGGTTCTGGGTGATGCCTACATAGACTGCATTGCCATAGTCAAGTCTGCTTTTGATAAGGGTGTGGGTGAGCATCTTTCTGGATTCTGTGGGGATCCATCTGAATGTCTTTCGAAGCAGGTGGAGCATGTGGAAGCAGGAGGAGGATACGGTGTTCATTTGGTGGTTCATTGTGAGCAAGGAGTCCAGTATGATGCTGAGGTTGTATGCGTGGTCCGTAGGGGTGGGAGGGTTTCCCAGTGCAGTGGGCCAACAGGAGTTGTCACAGGCTGAGGGTGACATGTCCCAGGATGAATACTTTGGTCTTGTCTGAGTTGAGCTTGAGGTAGCTGTCTTCATCCAGGTAGCAATGGCCTTCATTCCGCTGTGAAAGTTGTTTCTGGTGGCTGTGGGTTTGTTGGAGCGGGAGAGGATCAGCTGGGTGTTGTCAGCGTAGGAGACGATATTGAGTCCATGGTTCCTGACAATGGCCACTAGGGGGATCATGTAGACTCTGAAGAGGGTGGGGTTCAGGGATGAGCCCTGGGGCAATCCGCAGCTGATCTCTGTAGGTTCTGAGAAATATACTGTGAAATCATTCCATGGGAGGCCCCATAAAACAAGATTCCAGTTAATGTGTGATATTAATCAATCAATCAATCAATCATAGGATTTGTAAAGTGCACTACTTACCCGCGAGGGTCTCAAGGCGCTGGGGGAAGAGGGGGGGGGTGCTGCTGTTACTGGTCGAATAACCAGGTATTGAGTCGTCTCCTGAAGGTTAGCAGGTTTCGGTCTGTCGTAGGTTGAGGGGGAGGGTGTTCCAGGTCTTGGCGGCGCGATGGGAGAAGGATCTGCCTCCGGTGGTGGTTCTCTGGATGCGTGGAAGGGTTGCCAGGGAGAGGTCTGCGGAGCGGAGCCTCATGTTGGGAACGTAGAAGGAGAGTCGACTATTGAGGTAGGCTGGGCCGCTTTTGTGCAGTGCATTGTGTGCGTGGATCAGGAGCTTGAAGGAGATTCTCTTGTCGACGGGGAGCCAGTGTAGGTTTCTCAATTAAATTAAATGAAAAGAAGATAAAGACGCTGCTATGGAACCGACAAGAACACAGTGCAGTGCATTAAAAAGGCCATCCAGGGAAGAGACTGGCCTCACTAACAATACCTAACAATACTTCCATTCCTGTATCTTGAACATCCATGTCAGATAGTCCTCCATCTTTTTGCCATGATGATGAGCCACTGTTCTCTTTGTAAGCCAATATGGGCCCCTCAGCCAATGCGACTCTCACCAGCTTCGAGCCTATTTCAATGTAGAGATCACTGACACCCTTGAGCACTTTTAAATAAGGCTCTCCATCGGGCCCGTGCCCGCCTAATTTATTAACCTCAGGGACCTCCATCATCAATCCTCTGGTGAACATGGTGCTCACCATGTCGCTAGCGACAGCCATGGTTCCCTGTTCCTGGAAATAAGGGAAGATCCTGCCTCTTGTGAAAAAACATCTGTGGACCCTTGTATTCCTTCCAACTTAAGGCCAATCTCTTTTGCTGCTGGCACTATCTTGAAAAACATGTGAATCAACAGCTTTTCCTATATCAAGAATCCAATCATTTGGGGCGTAGCTTGGCGCAAGCTCAAGATGACGGTGCGGCGGTGAGGCTCTGCGATGGGGCACAGGAAGAAGCCTCGGAGGAGCAGCAAATGATCTTAGTGCATTGAGCTTTCTGCCTGGAAATTATCCAGGAAGCTCTGCCATGCTGCTTGCTCCGTTTTTCAGGTTTGGGAGTGTATAATTCTCTCCTTTCTGAGAATGAGCCTTCCAGTCACCGGCTCCTTCAGATTTATGGTGCGCTGAGGAGAATATGCTGGGGCGTGACAGCAGCTATCTCCTCAGCTAATTGTGAAGATTAATGGCTGTGGCTTGGATGGGAGGATTAACTCTTAAAGCAGAGGCACGTTTGAAGCTGATACTTTCTTCCGCTTGCAATAATATGTGAATGGAAGCACACATTTTCCTGTATGCTCTTTCCTACGTCTATTTTTTCTTGGAGGAACTAATTAGTCATGCCATTTTCCTTGCAAGTTGCTGGCTCCTTTTTTCACTTGCTGGTTCATGCTAGGGATTGAAGTTGCTTAATTTATTGTGCTTTTGTGCCCTTGCAAACCTTTTCTAAGGAGAATTTCTTACGTATTGGTCTACCTGAGTTTCTCCTTTTTTCCTTCTTCAAAATTACCTTTTACAGCCTTTCATAACAGACTTTTGTGTATGGGCAGGTCACAACAAAGAAAGTGTTTTACCTGACTTTCTTCAGGCAAGTTTTCCAGATCTGCTTCAGCTCTTCGCAGTTCTTTTAAAATGGAGGGTATCTCGCCTCACTAGAGTGCTGGCGCATCCTCTTCCTGAGTCATGTCGGCCGCAGCTGTTCAGCCTGTTACCAGCAAAGCTACACCTAAAAGGCTCAAAAAAGATCCGCCGTCTCCCTCTACGTCTCCTCCTAGTGCCTCTCTAGACCTGCTTTTAGAGGAAATAAGAGCTTTACGCCCCTTTATGGAAGAAACAAATATTAGATTACAGAATCTTTCAGAAAGATGGAATCTTATGGAGGAGCGCATTTCTACTGTAGAGCATCAAATCTGTGATTTCAAAGACACTCCACCTAAGGTTTCTCTTCTTCAGGAGCAGGTATCTAGTCTGGGTAGAAAGGTTGAAGGTTTGGAAAATCGCATTCAAAGGAACAACTTTCACATTTATGGTTTGCCCAAGGGCATGGAGGGTACCAATCCTACATCTTTTTTCAAAACTTTCCTGCCACAGCTTTTAGGTCTTCTGGGAGGTACCTCTTTTAACATCCAACGAGTTCATAGATTTGGGCATCTTCTTAAAACTCCAACTATATCTAGGAAACCTCAGTGAGTCATCCTGTATTTTCTAGAGTATACAGAGCTATTGCAGCTCATTACTGCTGCCAGGCAACTTAAACGTATATCTTGGTCTGGACATGATTTATTCCTTTCTCAAGATTATGCCAAAGCTACTGCGGATCGACATAAGGAGTTCTTAAGTATGCAACCGATGCTTTGTTCTCCTGGAGCTCGATTTGGACTATTTTATCCATGCCTCTTCAAGGTCACCTACAACAATAAAACTACTGCCTATGAGGATCCATCTCGCTTGAAGGAATTTCTTGCTGGTCAAAGAGCAGAGACCATGGATGTTACTGCATCTTCTTCTTTGTTCAAATGATACTCCATTGTTTTTGTTCTTTTTGCCTCTTTCAGCATCTTATGCATTGCTATCTTGTATGATGTATGCAGCTCTATTAGATAGAAGTATTTTCATTATTAATCTATGGTTTTGATTCCTGTTGCAGCATTTGAGACGTTCCTAGTTACTACTTGCTGTATCCTACTAATTATAGCCTTTTCTTCATACAGGTGTGTTTCGTCTTCTTTCATGTTCCTGTCTCCCGTCATTCATTAATATTACCGCCCTTCGTGTGCCTCTCCTTCCTCTGGGTATTGCTGCTCCGTCCCTTCCTGTGCCCCTTCCCCGTCTTCATCAACGGTTTATGTAGGTATGAATATTTTTATTCTCATATTCTTCTTTCTTCATTCCTTCCTCTTCTTATACTTCGACCTTTTCTCCTTCTTACCCCTATCTCATTTAATAGCATTGTTCTTACTTTCTTTTTTTCCATATTCTGTATTTTGTCTATGGTTAGATATATCTTTTTTTTGCCTTTACTGCATTTATTTTTTCCCATTAATTATATGTTGATTTTTTACTTTTTTATGGATATGTCCGATTGTACTTATTACACTGCTTCTTTGCAATGTTCTTGACAGTTGTTTCTTGGAATGTTAGGGGGTTGAATTCCCCTCTTCAGCATCAAAAAGTTTTATCACACTTGTCTTCCCTCAATGTTCATATTGTGTTTCTACCGGAAACACACCTTAAAGAACAGGACTGTATGAAAATGCGCAGGGATTGGGTAGGAGATGTATTTTTCTCACCAGGCACTGGTAAAAAAAATGGTGTTCTTATCCTGTGCCATAAATTGTTAAAGGTTCAAATGCTTTCACAAGAGTCAGACTCAGAGGGTAGATGGTTGCTACTTGCACTATCTATCAACAATGTTCCTATTATTTTGTTTAATGTGTATGGTCCTACTCCTCCTGATTGCCAGTTTTGGTCTACTGTTGCTAAGAAATTATTGCAGCATTCAGATGACAATTTAATACTAGCTGGGGACTGTAACCATTGTTTCGATCCCATTGTAGATAGGCACTCTTCAGCTCATTATATCCCCAATAAAACACAAAAAACATTTGTGCATGTTGTCCGTCAATGCCACCTGACGGATGCCTGGCGATTATGCAATCCTTCCTTGAGGGAATACACTTATTTTTCTCCAGTCCATCATACCCAGTCTAGGATAGATCTTATTTTTCTCTCTCATCATCTTACTCAATCTTTACATAGTGCAGAGATTGGCACTATTCGAATCTCTGATCACGCCCCAGTGTCAGTTCAGCTTGATGTTTTACCTACACGCAACTCTCCTAAACGATGGAGATTCAATACCTCTCTTTTGTTGGACACTGATTTTGCATCCTCCATCACTTCCTTTTATTATGATTTTTTTTCTTTTCAATCTTTCTGATACTTTTCCTTTTTTTACCATTTGGGATGCTTTTAAGGCTTCGGCCTGAGATTTTATCATAAATTGTGTCTCCAAGAAAAGGAAAGCTTCCCAGACTCTCTCTAAAACATTACTTCAGAACATCAAAAGTCTTGAACATATTTATTACACATCTCGCACACAGCAGTCTTTACAACACCTTATTGCAGCTAAATTATCTTTTAATAAAGTTTCCACTGAGCTTGCCTCCTCTTAACTTCTTAAGTCTAGTGCCAAATATTATGGAGGCCAAAATAAACCTGGCAAGTTGCTAGCAAATTATCTTAAAATTAAACAAAACAAGCTTTTTATTGAATCTATTACAGATGATTTTGGTCACATGCACTCTCTTGACCCAGACATTTTGAAATTAGTTCCCCTCCTTTTATGCCAATGTATGTACACCTGAATATTTAACTTCAAATCAAGACATTCTGTATTATCTTTCCTCTATTCAAAAATCGGATTTTTCTCATATTGATTTTTCTTCTTTCGAAACTGAACTATTGCTTTCAGAGTTACATCTTGCTATGCTTTCCCTCCAAAAAGATAAGGCCCCTGGGCCCGATGCTTTTACAGCAGAATTTTATATTCATTTCTCTCATATTCTTTTACCCAAATTACTTAATTTAATCAAATCTTGTTCTGATTCCTCCATGTCTTCTGATTCTTTTCTCAAAGCACTTAATTGTCTTATCCCTAAAGATGGTAAAGATTTACGTTATTGCAAAAATTACATACCCATCTCTTTGGTCAATTTAGATTATAATATTTTTGCCAAGGCACTGGCCACTAGGCTGTAGCCTCTTCTGCCTAATCTTGTTGGGAAGGAGCAATCAAGGTTTGTCTCAGGGCGATACCTTTCAAATAATACACATCTGTTCTTTGATGTTATATCTAAGGCTGCTGACTTCCCTGAACCCTTGGCAGCCATTGCTTTAGATGCTGAAAAGGCTTTTGACAAGGTTAACTGGACTTTTTTTATTTCATGTTCTTCGTTGGTTTGGTTTTGGCCCTAAAATTATTAACTTGGTCTCCCTCTTGTACTCATCCCCACAAGCTGCCATTTGTGCTAATGGTCTTACTTCTGCTATTTTTCCTTTGGGCAGGGGAGTTAGGCAGGGTTGTCCTCTATCTCCATTTCTCTTTAATTTGGCACTTGAGCCTTTCTGGTCCAAGATTAGACAAAATCCTTCAATCAATTGGTTTTCCTGCAATGCTCAACGTATTAAACTGGCTGCATATGCAAATGGCATCTTATTATTTTTGTCTCAACCTCAATCCTCCCTTCTTGCCTTCTCAGAAGTGGTTGTATCTTATAACTTGGTCTCTGGTTATAAATTAAATCCTGACAAATGCAAAATGTTTCCTTTAAATAAACTTACTGTTAAACATGACTTCTCTTCCTCTAACTTTATATGGAGACCTTCTCAAATTAAATACCTGGGTCTTCAATTCACTCCCTCACTTGCTACTTCAATTTCTATCAACTTAGATGCGTGCATTCACAAAGTTACTTCCTTAACTTCTAGATGGCATGCTTTGTACTAATCTTGGTGGGGCAGGCTGGATACAATTAAAATGATGTTAGTTCCTATTATTTTATTTGCTATTTCTAATATTCCGTTAAATATTCCAATTAAATTTTATAGGAAATTGTACTCTATCTTATCCTCTTTTCTTTGGAATAACAAAAAATCTTGTTATGTCCCTATCTAAATTGAAGCATTGCAAAGTGGAGGGAGGTTTACATTTTCAGGATTTTGCTAATTACCACAAAGCATTTCCTTTAAAGCAATCTGTTCATTGGATTTCTTCCTCTTCTTTATTCACTCCATTATGGGTTGACTTAGAACAAGAGTTTCTCTTACCGTTTTCTTTTTCTGAAATCATCAAGTTCACACGCACGCCTCGGAAGATATGTACTCCAATTGCTCGCCATACAGGTAAATTGCTGAGTTCAGTCATTCTGTGTCACCCTATAAACTTGGAAACTTTTTGGGATTCTCCAATCTGGCATAATCGTTTGATACAAATAAATAATAGGTCTATTTATTGGCCCTCTTGGAGAACTAAAGGGCTACTTTGGGTCAAATAATTGTATAAAAATAATTATTTTATTTCTTTCTCAGTGGCTTCTACGTTGTTTGGTTTATCATTTGGTTGTCGTCATTGATTTCTGCTCCTTCAAAATGTCATATTCCAGGCATACAATTCCTTTCAGTCGGCTGCTCTGCTTAACTCATTGTCTTCCATCACTTTGACCAATCGTCTGCTTACAAATCCAAAGGCCTCTTCCATATATTCCCTCCTCCAACATACTATTAGTGATCACCATAAATCCCCAAACAAACTTGCTTGGGAAGCTGACATTCAAGTTACCATACCTGTCTCTACACGGAAACAGATGTGGATCAAGATTAGAAAATCCTCCCTTGCAGCCAATACTAAGCAAACCATTTTTTTGGGTTTATAATAGACTTTTTTACAGGACCTGTGTCTTTCAGTCCTACTATATATATATATATACCCCTATATATATATATTATCTACTGGCGGTCGCCAGTAGATAGTTATAGTTAGGACCTATTATCCATAGGAAATTCGTAACATTCTATTCCCAATAACTTTGGCGTTGTTTGACGAATCATCGCGAAAGTTTCAAAACTAGTGGGGCGCTCCGGTCCGCTCCTGTCTTAAAAGTTTCAGGGTGATTCATCATGCGGGGGCCGAGAAAAAAGGGGGTCCCAAAACGTGTTTTCTCCATGTTAATTCCCATAGGAAATTTTAGCCACGGCTACAGCCCGAACTGCTGAACGGAATTACACCAAATTTTGCAAAAAGGTAGCGCTTGGTTCAGAAAGCGACCTTTTTTTTAAATGGTGTAAATCCGTTCAGTAGTTGCGGAGAAATTCAAAAAATAAGAGTGAACAAATCAATTTCCCATAGGAAACTTTATGCAAGGCTACAGCAAAAACTGCTGAACGGAATTACACCAAATTTGGCAAAAAGGTAGTGCTTGGTTCGGAAAGCGCCCTTTTTAAAAATGGTGTAAATCCATTCAGTAGTTGCTGAGAAAATCCAAAATAAAAGTTTCGATATCTATGGCCGCGGTGGATCCGCGCACCCTCCCGATCACGAGCTGCATGCTAATTGGCTGTCAACACTCCAAACCAGGAAGTGTTGGCAGCCATCTTGTTCCTCGGTAGAACCTAGGAACAAGAAAGCAGTAAAACAACTGCGTAAAATGCAAAAAGGGGGCAGGGTAGAAACACCCTGACCCCCTAGGCCTGCTCGGGGCCTCAATTTTTTTTTTAAAAATCGGCAAAAAACGCGCTGGGTGCGCGGATCCTGCAGATAAAAAAAAAAAACGAAGCGCGGGCTCCCGCGCTTCGTGTTTAATTGGCCCCCGGGTGGGCCAAGTCCCGGGGGCATGCAGGGTTAATGTAAATTTATGTGGGGGGCCTCTAAGGCCCCCCCAAGCCCCGGGGACCGCCACCCCCCGGGGCTTTGAATTAAAATGGTGCGGGAGGGCTCTCGGCCCTCCCGCAGCCCCGGGGACCGCCACCCCCGGGGCTTCTTTATATTTTTAAAAGAATAACCTGTGTGGGGGTTCGAGCCCCCCACACCTCCCCGGGGCACTAAAAAATAAAATGTGGGGGTCCGTTTAGGACTCCCGAGCCCCGGGGACCACCACCTCCCCGGGGCTGTGCATTGGTTGGGAGGGGAGCCTCGCGGCCCCCCTCCTGGAGCCCTTGATGGCCCTGGGGACCGCCACCCCCCAGGGCCGACTCCTGCAGTGTCCCGGGGTGCCCAACCCCGGGACACTGTAGTTTGCTATGGCAGGACGGGAGCCTCGCGGCTCCCGTCCTGTCATAGCAAACTGCTTTGGATATTGGAAGCGAGAGCAACCTGCTCTCGCTTCCAATATCCAAAGCACATTGCTTTTCCACACGGGGAGCTGCATGTTAGCAGCTCCCCATGTGGAAAAGCAATGCCGGCTCCCGCAGGTGAGTGGATGTGTGTGTAGACCTAAGAATCAGTGAGTGGGTATGTAATTATTGGTGTTGGAGTGTCTATGGTTTTGCGAATGGCAGTCTGTAATTTAGAGTGAGTGTATCAAAGGTTATATTAGGGTGTGAGGAGGTGCATCAGATTATCACGTGGATGATGTCATCAGTGATGTCATTTGAGATGTCATCAGTGATGTCATCAGTGATGTCACTGACCATGTCATGAATGATGTAATATGTGACGTCATGAGCAGTGCATTGCGGGTGCGCGAGTTATAGTTAGCTGAACTAACTATAACGGTGGAATTTCTCTGGTTTTATATGAGTGAAATGTCCAACTAACTATAACGTCCCTAAAACCTATGGTTTTTTTCAGTGAATTTCTAAAGTTTTTTAAATGCTAATTTCTAACTATAACGTCTGTAAAACCTATGTTTTTTTCTGTGAATTTCAAAGGTTTTATAAATGCTAATTTCTAACTAAAATGTCCCTGAAACCTATATTGTTTTTAAGTGGATTTTAAAAAGACGTGCATACTTTTTGTAGTGAAAAACTAACTGTAACAGTAGTCTGTTATAAGTTATAATTTAACAATGTTTAAAACTTAATTAGCACTAATTAACATTTAAGTGTGGAAAATGTGTGACGCAGCAGCTATGATACCTGACTTCGACCAACAGCGTTCACAGTTCGATTCCCGGCTCCAGCGGCACGTTAGCCCACCACTATGACACTGTGGGCAACACCTTGCTTAATCTTCCCAATGCCCCCGAGTGCCGGCACACTTTTCCGGGGGAAGCTGAACGCTTTACAAATGCTGGCATTTTTTTAATTTAAAACCATAGTGATGAGAAATATTAGCACGTATTTTTTGTTTTCTATTCTGAATTTTTTTTTTTATGTCTTCTATTTAGAATTACGGCAATTAATAGATGTTTGTAGTCATGAGAATAGAAATGACACGGTTTGCCGGGTAACAGTTGTACATATTAAGGACCTTATACGTGTTAGGATCGAAATCGAAACCTTTACCGCTTCACATTTTGTAACTTTTCCCAACACGTGCACAAGTTAAACAGTGAAAACGTGAGCACGTGTCAACTGTAAAACGTGATATCTAAATGGGCGGAGCCGCATCTTCCTTCCATAGACTACTCAATAACCAAAAAGTAGATAAACCACACCCGTTGTTTGATTAGTTTCGTTTATGCGAGTTATTTACGCGTGTCCATTCTGTGATGCACGTTCCGTTTTCTAGCGTCGGATTCTTGTTTTGCGGCAACAAAACATATTCCAGTGTTGTAAGTTGTTTGATTATGGCATAGTAGATATTTATAATACGTAGCTATTTGTCAATATTTAAACATTTGTATTTAGAAAAAAGTGTTATTGGTTGTGTTTGCCATTTATATGTAACGTCAGCAGCTTATTTTCAGAAACAGACAGAATACAGCAAACATTGTTCCTTTTCTGGCTCCTTTGAGATCATATAGTGTGACTTTGTATATTATAATATTGACACTGTACTTGACCTCAGAGGTGTTGGTGACCCGTCGGCACGAAGACTAAAGATTTATATGTAACGTCAGCAGCTTCTAGTTTGTAGTCTATTTCCCCCTTGAGATCATATAGTGTGAGTATGTATATTATAACAACCACGCATTATGATCTCAGAGGAGTTTGTGACCCGTCGGCGCGAAGACTAAAGATTTATATGTAACGTCAGCAGCTTCTGGTTCTTACTCTGTTTCCCCATTGGGATCATATACTGTGAATATGTATATTAAAATATTAATAGTCATTGTGATCTCAGAGGAGTTTATGACCCGTCAGCGCGAAGACTAAAGATTTATATGTAACGTCAGCAGCTTCTCCTTCTTACTCTGTTTCCCCCTTGGGATCATATAGTGTGAGTATGTATATTGTAATATTCACAGTCATTATGATCTCAGAGGAGTTTATGACCCGTCGGCGCGAATTTGAAAGATTTCGAAGTCCCGGATAAAAGAAGCTCTGAACATATTCACTGCTGGAAAGTATTTTGTTATTGATCTTGTTTTGTATTCATGACTTTATTTTCCTTTTCTTTTTTGTGTGCAATCAGTGTCACTCTCTATATTGTAATAGAGTGTCATATTTTCACACAACAGGAATTGGAGATTTGTCGCCGCCAGGAGTAAACCATCTGAAATACAGCTTACTGACGTTTATAACTTACTTGATCAGATATTTTTACAGTGAGAATATTTTTTGAAATTGCAGTTTAAAAAAAAATTGTTTGCATAGACACTTTCTTACTGAATGCCTTTGATAAACCCTACATTTTTGAATGATTTTTTGGTATTTCTCTTTTTCTCTGTTGTGGTTCCTATTCTCATTCTCCCTATAGAATTGATAGGAATAGTAGTGTATATTTTACTACTATCCTAAATGTTCTTAAAGGAGTCCGTGATCTGTTAGCGGAGCAGTGAGCAACTTTTAAGCACTACGACTGAACTTTCCAGAGTTCTACAGAATAGAAATTGTAAGAAATGATGAAGCGTACATTTCTATGTAATATAAAGTCATTTGTGTTTAACAGTTTTTTACTTGTTATTGTTCTTGTGACCTGAGATGATGTAGTGAGGGAGTGTTTCTTGTAGCACTTCTTTTCTACTTTATCTAAAAGTAACTCATGCCCTCTTATATTATCAAGAATATGGGGCAACACTTTTACAAACTATAGCAGGAAAAAAAAGGAAGGGTGTGGCCACGCTTAAGGGATATTTTATGAATTGCGTTTTTATTTGTCACCTCTTTGATATATACAGCTTCAGTTTTCGAAATAAGTTTATTTGTAATTGCTTAATAAAAACTGTTTCAAACCTAGACTGACAGTTTTGCTGCGCAACCACACCTCCCCGTCACAAAAGTAAACACCATATTCTAAGTAAATAGTGCTACTGGGAAGTATCCCACCCGCAAACTTAATAAAAAGAAGATCGCAACACACTGTTATTTTCCCGCCGTGATTTGTACACCCCACGCCAATTATATAAATGGCCCTTAAAATATATAAAAAACAATTTTTACCTTCACAATCCCTGTTCACCACCTTGTGACCACTTTACAGAGTTAATAGTGTTCCTACCCTCCCCGCTACTACTTTGTTTTCCCGTACTCCATTGAAGTGCGTCACAAAACGCTTCACAACAGTGAAACGTTCCCAGCCAATAATGAGCAAACTTGTACTTGGAACACTTTAGCCAATAAAATGTCCACTTCTACTTTTAATGCTTCACAGCCAATGAACATTAAGCTTGGGAAGGTCCTGCTTGGAACACATTGCCCAATCAGATGTCCCTGATGCTCCGCGGAGGGGGAGGGACTGGCTGGCAACACTTCTACTTTCAATGGTTTACAGCCAATGAACATTAAGCTTGGGAACGTCCTGCTTGGAACACGTCAACCAATCAGATGTCCCTGCTACTCCGCGGATGGGGAGGAAATGGCTGGCAACACTTCTACTTTCAATGGTTCGCAGCCAATGAACATTAACCTCTGGAAGGTCCTGCTTGGAACATGTGAGCCAATCAGATGTCCTTGCTACTCTGCGCAGGGGGAGGGAATGGCTGGCAACACTTTTACTTTTAATGGTTCGCAGTCAATGAACATTGAGCTCGTTGTTGGAACACCTCAGCCAATTAAACGTTAATTTTGTTCACTGTCCATGATAAAAGTGAACACCGCATTATAAGTAAACATTACTGCGCATTATATTAAAGGAAGGTAAAGGAAGGCTGCAATATGGCGCATTGTTATTTTCCCAATATGATTTCCACAGCCTACTGAACATTGCCGCAATACCGCGCATCGTTGTTTTGCGGACGTGATTTCCACAGCCTACGCAACATTCACACTACCTGTGTGTGCACCCTACACACTGCTTGCCGCAATACGGCGCATTGTTTTCCCGACGGGATTTCCAGAGCCTACGCAACCTTGCCACAATACCACGCACCGTTGTTCTGCGGACGTGATTTCCACGGCCTACGCAACATTCAAACTCCCTCTCTGCGTCTCCACCGTACAGACTGCTTAAACTAAGACCACAGTGTTCCTACTATACCCTCTTATACAATTATTCTCTTATTTTTCCCCCTATGCCTTTCAACTCAGTCAAAAAATGGCTGCCAACACTTCCTAGTTTCAACAGTTCGCAGCCAATGAGCCGCACGCTCGTGCTCGCAACGCCTCAGCCAATCAGATGTCAGAATTCTCAAATATCGATATCTGTAAATTTTGATATTTCTCTAAAACTACTGAACGGACTTACCCCATTTAAACAAACGCGTGCTTTCTGCACTAAGACCTTTCTCCCTGCCAAATTTGACGTAATTCCGTTCAGCAGTTTGACCTGTAGCCTTGTCTAAAGTTTCCTATGGAAATTGCATGGAGTAAACATGTTTTGGGACCCCCATTTTTTCTCAGCCCCCCCTTGACGAATCATGCCCAAACTTTCAACATAGGAACTGATCTGAAAAGAGAAGTTTTTTGAAACATTTCGTAAACATTCGTCAAACGACACCAAAGTTATAAGCAAATCAAAAAACGCGTTTCCTATAGAAATGTGGTCTTAACTATAACTATCTACTGGCGACCGCCAGTAGATAATATATATATATATATATATATATATATATATATATATATATATATATATATATATATATATATATATATATATATATGAATCAACAATTTGCCCTGAAGCATTGGAGGATCACTCATGATGTTCTGCCATCCAGCCTAGTAATGCAGCCTGCTTTCACAGCGCGCGTTCATTTCTCTGCCAATGCATTTCAGGGACTCAAGCCCCTTCTTCCTGGGCAATAAACAGCACACGTGAAACCTGCATTTCATTTCCGGCATTTTATTGAACATGCCCGCCCACCATGGGCGTGTAGAAGTTACACTCTCCCTGGATGCATTGTGGGGCATGGAGTCCGTTAATGCAGTTAAGTTATCTCCTTTTAGTAAGTTCATGCGTGCGTTTAAACATTATATTCCATTATATCCTCTGAGTGAGTCACGCACTGGAAAGCCTGCTTAATTTGCATATGGAACATCGTGCCGGTCACAGTCCTGATAAGTTCAGTCTTACGGCCTCAATCAGCTGGAAAAATGCACTCAGTCCCAACTGATGATGTTGCTTCCTCCCACGTCCGGGCAGCCGTGGACCAATATGAATCAACAATTTGCCCTGAAGCATTGGAGGATCACTCACGATGTTCTGCCATCCAGCCTAGTAATGCAGCCTGCTTTCATAGCGTGTGTTCATTTCTCTGCCGACGCATTTCAGGGCCTCAAGCCCCTTCTTCCTGGGCAATAAACAGCACACGTGAAACCTGCATTTCATTTCCGGCATTTTATTGAACATGCCCGCCCACCATGGGCGTGTAGAAGTTACACTCTCCCTGGATGCATTGTGGGGCATGGAGTCCGTTAATGCAGTTAAGTTATCTCCTTTTAGTAAGTTCATGCGTGCGTTTAAACATTATATTCCATTATATCCTCTGAGTGAGTCACGCACTGGAAAGCCTGCTTAATTTGCATATGGAACATCGTGCCGGTCACAGTCCTGATAAGTTCAGTCTTACGGCCTCAATCAGCTGGAAAAATGCACTCAGTCCCAACTGATGATGTTGCTTCCTCCCACGGCCGGGCAGCCGTGCACCAATATGAATCAACAATTTGCCCTGAAGCATTGGAGGATCACTCATGATGTTCTGCCATCCAGCCTAGTAATGCAGCCTGCTTTCATAGCGCGCGTTCATTTCTCTGCCGACGCGTTTCAGGGCCTCAAGCCCTTTCTTCCTGGGCAATAAACAGCACACGTGAAACCTGCATTTCATTTCCGGCATTTTATTGAACATGCCCGCCCACCATGGGCGTGTAGAAGTTACACTCTCCCTGGATGCATTGTGGGGCATGGAGTCCGTTAATGCAGGTAAGTTATCTCTTTTTAGTAAGTTCATGCGTGCGTATAAACATTATATTCCATTATATCCTCTGAGTGAGTCACGCACTGGAAAGCCTGCTTAATTTGCATATGGAACATCGTGCCGGTAACAGTCCTAATAAGTTCAGTCTTACGGCCTCAATCAGCTGGAAAAATGCACTCTGTCCCAACTGATGATGTTGCTTCCTCCCACGTCCGGGCAGCCGTGGACCAATATGAATCAACAATTTGCCCTGAAGCATTGGAGGATCACTCACGATGTTCTGCCATCCAGCCTAGTAATGCAGCCTGCTTTCATAGCGTGTGTTCATTTCTCTGCCGACGCATTTCAGGGCCTCAAGCCCCTTCTTCCTGGGCAATAAACAGCACACGTGAAACCTGCATTTCATTTCCGGCATTTTATTGAACATGCCCGCCCACCATGGGCGTGTAGAAGTTACACTCTCCCTGGATGCATTGTGGGGCATGGAGTCCGTCAATGCAGGTAAGTTATCAATATATATATATATATATTTTTTTTTTATTGATCAAGCTTTTTATTTTTTCATTCTCTAATTTTGTATTTATACATATTTAAATGAATGTATTCCCTTTATGATTTTGATATATCTCTCTTTAAAATTAAAAAACAATCCAATAATTTGCTACACCGGAGCAAGTCCTGCTTTAGACCCCTTTAGTCACTGAATACATCAAAGGTATCCTAAATACCAGGGGAAAAGCTGTGCTGATCATGTTAGATCTATCAGCAGCCTTTGATACGGTCCCCCATCCCAAACTTCTGGTGCGTCTCCAGTCTATCGGGTTATTGAGGAAAATTTTGGACTGGCTCACTTCTTTTCTGGCAGACTAATGTCAAAAAGTATGCATTCCTCATTTCTCTGCAAAACCAGATGAATTGACAGTCAGAGTTCTCCAGGGCTCTGCCCGAAGCCCAATTCTATTCAATATCTATCTCACTCTCCTGGCCCAGATAGCTGAAGCTTTTGGGACAAAAGTTATTTCTTATGCTGATGACAGGCATCTGATGTTCACTTGTGTTCAAGGGAGAAGAGATTTCAGGACCATGGATCAAAATGTGCCTGACTGCAGTTTTCCACTGGATGACATTACACCAACTCAAGTACAATATGGATAAAACAGAAATTCTTTTTTTGCGATTATGCCTCCAGAATTTTGGCAGACTTTCTGGCCTGAAGATGTGCCCCTTCATGCCCGCAGGGAGGCATAGTCAAGAATCTAGGGGTCAAATTTTAAGACAATTCGTTTTGATATATTGCGCTATTTTAAAAAAATCTCACACTACCTGACCTTTTCGACAAAATAAAGGTAATTCATGTTGGACAATGGTAATTCCCAAATATTTTGGGCGACCCGAACATCTATTGGAAAGGCTTCAATTGGTCAAAAATGTGGTAGCTAACCTTTTTTTGAATTTGCCATTTAGAGCACAGATTTCTCCTCATCTGTGCGCTCTCCACTGGCTTCCTATTTGGGAAAGAATCTTGTTCAAGGCTCCAGTACTAGTGCATGTAGATCTCTACCAGATTCAGGGAGTCTATCTTAAAAACAGGTTCAGATTCTACCCTCCATCAAGAAACCTGAGGTCTGCTAACAAATTACTAGCAGTGACTCCCAGAATTCGACTTGCCAGAGCAGGAGGAACGTCTCTTACCCTAGGCTTAGCCGCATGGAATCAGCTCCCCCTGGAGCTTTGCGCATTAAATAAAGTTACAACGTTTAAAAAAGACTAAAAACCTGGCTTTTTGTGCAGCAATAAATGCAAAGTGTTCCACCTTTTTTGACTTGAGCTAAGTGCCAGAACACTCCTTGGATTAGCTGTGTATGATGCAAGTTGCTTTCATCATTTGATCAATGTCAGCTTGAGATACTGTGATATCATTCCATGAGAGGCCCCTCTAAAACATGATTCGGATTGAATTCTTTAACTATTATATACTATGTAAAGCAGGATGTTATCTACCTCAGATTAAACCCTTTCCTGAATAAACAAACTACCTACAGAGAACTCAGTGTGTGGGTAACTCCTGTCCTCAGAGTTACTTAGGGATAAATGGAGAGTTACATAATAGCAAATAACAAAACATAGGACCTAATTACGATGTTGGTTAGACGAGCGTCCGACTGACCTCGTAGTGGAAACGGACTGCCCAACAAGGAGTCGGCAGTTCCGCATCCACAATTAGGATGTGACCGCCTTCACTGCATTGGAAAAGTGTATATTTTCTATTGAGGCTTGTGGTGCGGTTTGCAGTCAGTTAGCTTTTTCCTGACCCTGAGAGAGTCTGAGTGCATAGTTGCCCTTGCCATCCTTGATGTTGAATGGGAGACACAAGGGAGCTGCTATTACAGCTTACCCAGCTTTGCAGGGGAGCAAGATGCCAAAACCAAACATTGGCATCACTGATGATGTTGGATAAATGTCAAAAGCCGCGTCGAGTGTAGGGGTCAATTTCAAGACTGGCGGCAAACAAGCCTTGGCATCAGTAGGCACATCAGATAGTTATTTTGACATATGTTGGTCAAGATGAACACAGTACCTGCGTGAAACTTTGTGGAAGGTAGAACTACAGTTCCCACATTGCACTAAACCATCAGGATTTGGGCCATGCTGTAGAGGGACAATTCTTCAGGTCAGGACCGTTGTTTTAAATGCTGTTTGCAGGGGACTAGTGCCACTAATCCAGGGGAGTTTCACAGGTTCATCTGTCTAGGGGAACCGATCCTTAGCCTCAGAATCAGAGTATTTCTATTTTGGTTTGGCTGTGGGCAAAGTCTATCTTCTTTGTCATCTTTAATGCAAGTTGATTCAGAAATGAAGTTCTGGTTTCAGTGGTAGCCCTTAAATTCTAGATTTAGGGGCATGGGTGCATGTGAACAATGGGCTGCTTACTCATCCCGGGGTGTAGGTCACCTTTTCTACCCAGAACCCACTGTTACAACCACTTTTAAAAAAGCAGAAGCCTTCCTGAGCTGTACAGACCTGGAAGATCACCCTAGAAGTATTGGTAGCCTTCTAGGAATGCACACTTCCTGCATATCTAATTTCCCACCTGCCCGAGTACAAATGTGCCTGGGGCCGGGGAGGGCCGTTTCCTCCTTTGGTAGTCAGCTCTGAGGCATATCAGAGGCGGTGTAGCCTTTGAAGTTCACGTCTCACTGTGCCACTTCAGTAGCCTGCCAGGGAGGGAGGAGGTGTGATATTCTTTCTGCCCAGGTCTTTGTTCCTGACTCCTGGGAGTGATCATACTGCGTGTCAGGAGGTCAGAATCCTGTCTTAGTGTCAGAAAGTCTGGGATTGCAAGCAGAGCACAGAGAAGCTGGGGCAACCAGGTAAGCAATCTCCAAGGTAGCCACCTGGGTGCCTGCCACATCACCCTCAACACAAGATTTGTGTCAGGGGTGAGAGAGCATAGTGTTTAATACCAAACAAAACATATTAAGGTGGTACCATACTGGAGTTAGTGACAGCAGTTGTTACACAGGTGCAAGCCCATGTTATCCCATGGACCTACTATCACTTATAGTGTACTTTAATGGTAAAGGCCACTATCGGGACATAAAAGCTTGCACTTAGATGCCCACACATTTGTTATAAGGCACCCTGCCTCCTGGGATCAGGAGTCCTTCTTTAGGGGTGACTAACAGATATTAAAAGCAGTGCATTGGTTTTGCCACACATGGTCAGAATACTGCTCTCCCCTCACACAGCTCCACAGTAGAGCGTTTGCCCCAGCGATGATCATGTTGGTGTTCGAGGCTTCTGTGTCTCCCTCTGCCTTCTGCTTGTCTTTTGCTGTCTCCACTTCTGTGCCTGTTCTACTTCCTTATTCTTGCCTTTTCCTCATTCTTGCATTTTCCTCATTCCTGCCTTGTTCCTTTTTCTTGCCTTATTCTCCTTCTTCTTTTTTCTGCTTTTCCGCTTTCCACTTCTTCTGCCCCCGTGGCCACTCCCCCTCACACATGTTCCTGCTCCCGCCTCCCAGCTGTCCCACCCTCTCCCCGACCCCTACTTAATGGCGGCCGCTGCATGACAGGGTGAGCAAGACGTCTGACCTCCTGGTCAGAATTCTACTCTCTCCTTGCGCAGCTCCACCGTAGAGTGTCTGGCCCCAGCGCTGCTGAGGTTGGTGTTCGAGGCTGCTGTGCCTCCCTCTTCCTTCTGCTTGTCTTTGCTATCTCTGCATTTGTGCCTGTTCTACCTTCTTTATTCTTGCCTTTTCCTTATTCTTGCCTTTTCCTCATTCTTGCCCTTTCCTTATTCCTGCCTTGTTCCTTTTTCTTGCCTTATTCTCCTTCTTCTTTTTTCCTGCTTTCCCTCTTTCCACTGCTGCTGCCCTGTGGCCCCTCCCCCTCCCCCTCCCGCATGTTCCCGCTCCTGCCTCCAAGCTGTCCCGCCCTCCCCCTGACCCCTACTTAATGGTGGGCGCTGCGTGACAGGGTGAGCAAGACCTCTGACTTCTTGGTCAGAATACTGCTCTCCCCTCGCGCAGCTCCACCGTAGAGTGTCTGCCTCTAGTGCTGCTCAGGTTGGTGTTTGAGGCTTCTGTGCCTGCCTTCTGCATGTCTTTTCTGTCTCTGCTTCTGTGCCTGTTCTACCTTCCTTATTCTTGCCTTTTCCTTATTCTTGCCTTTTCCTTATTCCTGCCTTGTTCCTTTTTCTTGCCTTATTCTCCTTCTTTTTCCCGATTTTCAGCTTTCCACCGCTGCTGCTCCCATGGCCCCTCCCCCTCCCGCGTGTTCCTGTTCCCGCCACCCAGCTGTAACGCACTCGCCCGACCCCTACTTAATGGCGGCCGCGCAGTGGACAAGCGCAGCGGTTGCACTGCTGGTATGCCAAAGGCAAGCCCGTCTGCGCCCATCCGTGTCCCGACCGTGACCAGCGCCAGGGAACATGGCCCTTTGAACTGCCAGCTCTACAGCTTCTCTGCACTCCACGCTCTCAGCAAAAGCCAGGACAACAACTGCAAGCGTTCTTTACCAACTCACACCCACAGACCCTTCACCTTCTGCCACTGCCACCACTCCTTCACCATCACTGAGACAGGACCCACCTCAACCCTCCCGCCACAACTACACCACACCCCAAACCCTGCAATGCATCCTCCTCAACGTTTGCTCCCTCCATAGACACACCACGGAAATCTGGGACCTCCTCAAAAGCACCACCCATGACGTCACCTTCTTCAAAGAAACCTGGACGAACGCTGCCTTGGGACAAGACATCGCGATCGCCATTCCAGAAGGCTACAAGATCATCCATAAGGACTGCCCCATCCGCCCCAGAGGGGGCATCGCCATCACCCACAAATCCAACCTCAGATTGAGTACCCACACTGATGGGCCCACTGACCTGATGGAACACCTTCACTTCAAGATACAGACCAACCCGACCACCACCCTCCAAGGCACCCTCATCTACAGAGCCCCCAGACCCTGCGCAACTTTCTCTGAATCAATCACTGACATCATCACCCCACAAGCCCTCACCTCCACCAACTACACCTTGCTGGGAGACCTCAACTCACACCTCGACAACACACAAGACTGCAACTCAACCTCCTTCCTGGACAACCTCCTCAAAATAGGACTCAAACAGATCATACCAGAACCCACGTGCTCAGCAGGACACATCCTCAACCCCATATTCACAGCAGGAAACTCCATCACCTTCAGCCACACCTCCAAACTCCCATGGATGGACCATCATTGCATCCACGTCACCTTAAAAAAAACAACACCCGCAAACCTCCACTCCAGCTCCCATGCAGGAACTGGAACAAAACAAGGGAGAGAGCAATTCCAAGCACACCCTATTTCAATTACTGCCACCCCAAAATTTCGGTGTTGGTGCAAATCAGTTCAAATACCAGCTGGTATAGATGCCCAATATTTAAACATAAATCTGGTGCAAGAAGTAATACACTGGTACTAATTATTCAAAATATACAGAGTCCACAAAATTAGATTTCTTCAAAAAGTTAACCATTTTATTCATATTCTTATTTCATCCAGCACGAAAATCGGCCAACACGTGTTTCGTCTTCCCTTAGACTTTTTCAAGGCTGGAACAATATACATCAATACATTAATATGGTGCTTAATCCTGCAAGATATCACCCATAATTATCTCAGTTAAAAAACAGCCACGTAAATCTTTATAAAGGAATCATATAATTAAAATTAGAAAACAATATCCTAAAATTGCATCTTCCAAATATTAATTATCTCTTAACAGAGAGGAGGTCTACATCTTAGAATAGAACCTAAACACAACCCCAAGGAAATGTTATTATTCCATAGAAAGAATCACCCAGTGTGTGAAAAATAAATCACCGAAGATATGTGCAAAAGAACTTGTATCTTTTTAAAATCAAATGGAGAACCAGACCCAGAGAAAATAAGCTGACTGGACAGTTTCACCCACCGATTGACAAGCAATAACATCCCACGTATTGCATGTGGAGAAGAATTGTAACGTCCCTCATGTGGATCAAGTCTCACACACTGTATAAAATAAAATAAAACAGCATTTGTAAAGAAAGTCCCCTATCCAAACCAAACACAGGCAGATCTGAAACCTGTGCCAGACTGAAAAACATAATTATACTATATTCGATCAAACCATACCGATCATAAGATATCATGTCTGTTAGACCTTGCATCCTTGGCGTGGGTCTCCCTTCCATTTTTTCGTAATGCCTCCACTGTTGCCGATATGTTTTTGCTGGACTAGATGCTCATGGGCACTTTGCCGCTGCTAATCAGTGCCAAAGTGCAAGTGCTCCCTATCGTTAATTGATATATGTATTAGTGACTCCATGATTGGATGATTGGTTTACTTGTCAGTCCCTAGTACAGTGCACTCAGTGTGCCCAGGGCTTGTAAATCCAATGCCGCTGGTGGGCTTGCAGCACTGGTTGTGCCACCCACAGAAGCGGCCTGTAAAATGTGTCTCAGGCCTGCCATCGCAGAGCCTGTGTGCAGCCTAGGGCTGCCATGTCGACTTGGTGAGTACACCCACTTACCAGTCCCTAAAACCTTCCCTTTACTGCATGTTGGTCACCCCTAAAGTAGGCCCTAGGGCAGGGTGCATTGTAAGTATAAGGTAGGACATGCCCTGGTGTGTGTGGCATGTCCTAATAGTGAATTACAGCCATTTTCGTTTTCACTATTGCAAGGCTACCTGCTCCCCATAGGCCAGAATGGGCAGACTGACTATTACACCTTATAGTCAGAACTGACCCAGGGAACATGGTAGAAAAACGAATTTAGTATGCCTGAACTCAGGATGATAAAATACATCTTTTAGTGAAGTTGGTTTTAACATTCTGTGTTTGAAAATACCACTTTTAGAAAGTGGGTATTTTCTGGCCTAACTATCCAAGCCTGCCTCTGCTAGGTTGTGTATTCCTTGTCTGGAGATTGAGTGACAGGGGCTGGGGGTGGCTACAGGAGACAGGGTGAGTCAGCGCAGGGCTGAATAGAAAGATCTGCATCCAGAGTGGAGGGAGGAGTTGCACCTGGGTCTGAATAGGGCTGTGCCTGCCTTCCACAATGCTGGCTCCACCTCCTGCCGGGCGGCTGAGCACTCTGCCCCACATTCTGAAAGGAAAGAAGGAGTCAGAAAAACAAAGTGCTCCAGGACTGACCAGAACTGGTTTTGGACTAGGCAGAGGCCTCTCTGCCTCCAGAGAACAAAGAGAATCAGGGTATAAGAGGGGCACCCAGACCCCAGGAAAATTAGATCACTTTTGGGAACAAGAAGAAACCTTTGCTGAGGAGCGGAACCAAGAAGAAACTGAGGAGAGACTATCCCTAAGCCTGAAGTGCTGCTTGGGGGATTGGCCTGCAGTGGTTTGCCTGACTGCCAAAGAAAGGAGAAAGGAACTTTTGCTTTGCTGTGACTTTCATCAACTTGTGAAGGATCTCCAAGGGCTTGGAAGAGAGCTTGCCCCTGACCGAAGTCCCAGGACCATTGGACTTCACCCCCTTTGTGAAGTGCTGCTGGAAACTCTGTTTCAGTGGCTACAGAGGTAGGGAGCTGTGACCGACTCTCACGACCGACTCGGTGTCCTGTAAGCACCGCATCGAAGCACCGTCTCGCCCTGCAACGCACGGCCCTGGTCTCACCGACTCCGTCAACGAGCCGCTGCCTGCACCGCATCGAGGGACAACGCGTCCTGCAACGCTTCGCTACGCCGAATCGAACTGGTCCGACCGACACGGTCACTGCTGCTGAGTTCGAGTCCTGTGTCCGCACCGGAGTTGGGCACCGCTCGCACGCTTTGCGACGCACCGCCCGACTCGCACCGCTGTCCGGACTGATCGACGCCAGCTCCTGAATCCGGCTCCGTCGCCGCACCGCAACCTGCCAGCACCGCATCGAAGCACCGTCTCGCCCTGCAACGCCCGGCCTTGGTCTCACCGACTCCGTCTCAACGACGTCAACGAGCCGCTGCCTGCACCGCATCGAGGGACAACGCGTCCTGCAACGCTTCCATTTTTGCATCGCGACCGCGACGAACAGCCATCCGGCTCGCACGCCCGTGCCTGCCGCTTCAAGAAAAAGGTACTGTGACCGAGTCTGTCTACGCTGTGTTGGCCCGTCTCGACGCGGTCAGCTGGATTTGTTAGACTCTGTTTGTTCTCGACATCGCCGTAGCCAGAGGAGGCTACCGACTCGCACAGAACCTTGAATTAAGCCTTTTGATCAGAACTAAGCACTCTTGACAGTATTGTGGATTATTTTTGTCGTTTATGGTCTTGTGATAAATCTATATAAAGTATACCTATTTTTATAAATATATAACCTGTGTGGTGTCCATTTGTAGTGTTGTCACTTGATTACTGTATGTGTTCACAAATGCTTTACACACTGCCTCTGAACTAAGCCTGTCTGCTCGTGCCAAGCTACCAAGAGGGTGAGCAGGGGTTATTTCGGGAGTGTACCTACTTTCCCTGACTAGACGCAAGGGTCCCTATTTGGACAAAGGTACCTACCTCTGCCAACTAGAGACCCCCAAATCTAACAATGTCCCTAAAACAAACGGGCACCCACCAAACCGTCTACTGGTTGGGGGTTTGTAAAGCCTGTTAATCCAAAGAAGGACCCCATGAATAAGACAAGTTACAATAACTCCCTACCATTTAGAGATAACTAGTTGCTCAAATAGTAGGCAATATATTTTAAAATATATGTAATAAAACGCGCAAAACAAGATATAAATTCAATTTTCAAAAAACATGTTCTAAAACAAGCCAAAGGCCAATTATTAGCCATCGTTACCGGGTCACCGGAAGAAGCATGACCTGTAATGAAAGAATACTCACTCACCCGAAGAATGGAGATGCTATGTAGACATTCTGCACAAATTGTTTCCATCCATCCCCGCGTTTCACTGCGAAATCAATAATTAACTGTCGGGAAACCCTGATAAGTATCCCTCCTACAAAACAAAATATTAGTTTTCATTGAAACTGTCTCAACTAGTATTAAGCTAAAACACTAAAAAAACGGAACACCAGTAGTTCCAAGAGTCTCATCCTAGGGGACACTAGTACTTGAATCACCGAAACTCACCGCAAGTCCGTGGAGATACGTCCTCCACCCTGTCTCTGTTCTTGGCTACTGCGTGTATCACTAATGCACACACCATTTTCTATTTAGGACGCAAAAACGTCAAAAACGTATGGGTAACACCTGACCTCCCACGTGGCACGGTCACACAGCGTCGTATTCGCTGTGAGTTAGATCCTAAAAAGTTGCCATCTTAGAAAGGAATATATATTGTAAAATAATACCCAATGTGAAGGGGAAGAAACTGATTCTCCAATCATCCAGTGATTAACACTAAAGTCGCATGGCGACAAATATAATATGTATTCGCCAATGATGAAAAAACCAATCTACTCATAATATAATGATGATATATTGAAAACATATATAACCATCAATCACTGGTTATTATAAAGAAAGCTATCCCCTGTCTCATAATTATTCCCTATTGTTAACCTCTTAATCCTCTTTCCCTTTTGATGGACATGGGGTAAAACATGATCCCCCTGTCGAACGTAAATAGTTCTAGTCCCTAACGCATGAAAGAGCCGATACGAAGAAAATCAACCCTTGACCATATATAATATTATGACAAGTGTTGTCAAAACTAAGACATCTATAGGCATGGGAAACATTCCAGAGCTACTATCCAATGCAGTCAAATTAAGGTCTTGTTATGAACCCCCACTCTTAGGTAAAGAGAGAACAAAGTTAATTAAAAAATAAGGACGCCAGAGAGAAGGAAAAAATAAGAAAAGATGTATAAATTAGGGAAAAGGAAAAGTAGAGAAAAGAAGAAAGATGACATTTCTTATTATTTCTTTCTGTTTTGTTTTCAAAATCCAATTCTACAGTAACACAATTCTTTACATGTACAAATCTAAGCAATGCATCAGTTGTCAAACATTATGTCATTATAAAAAAGGGGTTACATATCATTTTGCACGATCCCAGGACCCAACCAAAAAACAAGTTTGAAAATAGACCATGACAAAAATACAGACCAATAGACACTGACCCACCTAGACAATTATTTGCTAGTCATAGAGTGCATCCTGTATTGCATGATCGGTAATTGGTTAAAATATGTGTCTGATCATTCTTAATCTTGTAAGAAGACATGAAACTCTCTATCTATGTTTAGACCTAAATCCACTGCTCTTAATTTAATCAGCCACCTTGTTTCCATTTTCCTCAGAGCTAATGTTCGATTACCACCCCTCGGGTTTTCTTCTGCCAACGCAATACCATGAAATCTGATATTCATTATTTCAGATGCTGGATGTACACTATTATAGTGTACTGCCAATGGATAATTCGAATTGTTATTTCGAATGGCCCTGATATGCTCTTGTATACGTTCTTTTAAAGGCCGGATCGTACTTCCAACGTATATCAAGCCACATTGACAAATAATACAATAAACTGTAAATGTAGTATTACAATTCATAAAGTGGCAGATTTTATGTGTTTGACCCGTATTATAGCTGAAGCTAGTAGTTTTGTTCATAGAAAATTGACAAATATTACATGTAGTGCATTTATAGAAACCTGATGGTTTCTGCGGTAACCAGCTTGATGTAAGTGCTGTCTTATTTTTGACAATAGATGGACAAAGTAGGTTTCTCAACGTCCTACCTCTACTGTATGTCACTTGAGGTTTCTTTGTTGTATATACATCCAAACTATGGTCTAATCTTAGTAGATGCCAATGTTTACAAAGTGTCTTATAGATGTCATGGCTATGTGCATTGTATGGAGTAATCATTGAAATTTTATCTCTGATCTTTGGCTTTCTCTTTTTACTTCTCAAGAGCTCTGTTCGATGTAACTTGATAACCCTTTTGTGCGCTTTGTCTAAGGTTAGTTGATCATAACCTCTGATCATGAAGCGTTGCTTCATATTTGACAGTTCTTGCTGAAATGTCACTTCACTGCTACAATTCCTCCTCAATCTGGTCATTTCCCCGTATGGAATGGCTCTCAACTGTGTGATTGGATGTTCACTTTTGGCATGCAATATAGCATTGCATGCCGTCGGTTTACGATAGAGTTTGGATTCTAGTCTATCTCCAACTGTATAAAGGGTTATGTCAAGAAAGTCAATTTGACATTTGTCACTGTTATGAGTAAAAGTCAAGTTGTACTGATTGTCATTCAAATGTCTGATGAAATCAAAGAGGGTGTTGTTGTTCCCTCCCCATATCATCAAGATATCATCTATAAATCGTCCCCAATAGACGATTGACTCAGTCATACCATGTGGGCAATCTCTCCAAATATGCTTCTCTTAAAAAAAAACATATAAATATTTGCAAAAGAAGGGGAAAATTTTGAACCCATGGCTACTCCCGATGATTGCTTGAACCAAGTACCATTGTGTAGAAAAAAGTTGTTATTCAGAGTGAGGAGGGTAAGCTCTAAAACCATTTGTGTGTGTTCATATAATGTTGCATCGCGTTTTGATAAAAAATATGTAAGTGCTTCCATACCTTTCTCCTGTGGGATACAGGTATAAAGAGCACATACATCTAATGTGACAAGAGTAAAGTCTTCAGACCAGGTCAAATCCTCTAGTTTACTAAGAAGATCTTTGGTATCTTCTATAAATGATGGTAGATTCCGTACAATGGGTTGTAAATATATGTCAATATACTCTGAAATTCTTTCTGTTGGTGACCCTATTCCCGATATGATTGGTCTACCGGGAGGGGCCGTCTGACTTTTATGTATCTTCGGCAATATATAAATACATGCCGCTTGTGGTGTAGGATTAAACATGTATCTATATTCCATGTCTGTTAGTAAACAAGCATGTAACCAAAATGTCAAGGTTCTCTCAACAAGTGTGGTAACATCTTTCATAGGATTCTTATGTATCTTAATATAAGAACTTGTATCCATCAATTGTCTATCTATCTCTCCCATATAGTATTCTTTGTCCATTATGACAATATTTCCCCCCTTATCGGCTTCTTTGATGGTAATATCAGAATAGGTGGATAGTTTAAGTAGAGCCGATCGTTCTGCTTTCTTCAAATTGTCTTTAAAACCTATATGCTTCCTTTGAAATTTATCTTCCAGTTTGTATAGATCTTGGGAGACAGCTTTATAAAAGCAGTCAATCAAATTCTCTGGTGATAATACAGGTACAAATTTCGACTTAGTCCTAAGTCCACTATCCAAATTGAACTCGGTGTTAATGTCTAAATCTAACATGATATCCCCCATGCTGGGTGCTGGTCCCGTGCTCTCATCTATTGATAATAACAGTTGTAAGTCCTGTATGTCTTTGATAGTTTTGTTACTTTTATTCACTGTATAAATTGGTACTTGACACGGTGTGTGATTGGAATCAAAAAACTTTTTTAATTTTAATTTTCGAACATATTTAAAAAGATCAATATGAAGTTGCGTGAAGTTGGGCTGGGACATGGGACAGAAACTTAATCCCTTTTGAAGTACAGCAATCGCTGTACAAGAAAGTTCATGTTTGGACAAATTCACAATAGAAACATTTTCATGCAAATTGTTAACAGGTACAATAGGATTCATTGTAATGAGATGACCACTCCCTCCACCAGCAGTCAATTCTTTTGGGGGCGTGTTGCAGATCTGAGAACCCTTCTCTCTCGACCGACATCTGTTTTTTCTCCCCCCCCTTCTTGTTCTCTTATATTCTTTTGTTGGAACCCTACTTTGCTTCCCTAACTGGAACAAGACCAGCTCATTGCCTCCCTCAGCAGCTCCACTCTAGCTGCCACGGATGACGACCCTCCCACCGCAGCCCAGACCCTGCACAATTGGATCACCGACTGCGCCGACAACATCACACCCCTCAAGAAAACTACTAACACACATGCCAAGAGAGCCAGCTGGTTCTCCACCAAACTCAGAGAATCCAGACAAACCTGCAGACGCCTCGAAAAGGCATGGAGGAACTCCAAAATAACAGGTAACCTGAACAACTTCAAAGCAGCCACCACCGCCCACCAAAAGCTCATCAGATAAACAAGGAAGAAAGCTCTCCAGGACAGAATCACTGCCCATGCACACAACAGCAAGGAACTTTTCAGCATCATCAAAGAGTTTGTCCACCCCAACAGTGAGACAACTGACATCCCCCCCTCCCAGGACCTTTGCGACCAACTCAGCTTCTTCTTCCACCACAAAATCAAGACCATCTATGACAACTTCAATGATGACAATCAACATGCAGATCCTACACCCCAACTCCAGACACCCGCTGCCAAAACTTGACTGCTGGACCACCATCTCTATCGAAAACAACCTGAAGACCATGAAGTCAACCCACTCCAGGGCCCCCATCAACCCCTGCCGCCACCACATCTACCACAAGTCGCCGACATCATCGCCCCCAAGCTTCGACAAATCACCAACCTCTCCTTTGAGACCGCCTCCTTCCCCGATGACTAGAAACACGCTGAGATCAACCCGCTCCTGAAAAAACACTTGGTGGACTCTACTGACCTCAAAAACTTCAGACCCATCTCTTTACTACTGTTTCTAGTGAAAGTCATTGAAAAAGCCATCAACAGCCAGCTCACCACCTTCATTGAAGAAAACAACATCCTCGACACCTCCCAATCCGGCTTCAGGAAAAGCCACAGCACCGAAACTGCCCTCCGCTCCCTCCTCGAGAGAGGGGAGATTGTGACCCTCATCCTCCTGGACCTCTCCGCAGCGTTCAACACAGTCTGTCACCGCACCCTAGCCTGCAGACTCCACAATGCAGGGATCCGGAACAAGGCCCTCGTCTGGATCCGCTCATTCCTCTCCGGCAGAATGCAATGAGTCAGAATCCCACCCTTCATCTTGCATCCCGCACCGATCACTTGCGGAGTTCCCCAAGGATCCTCCATCAACCCCACCCTGTTCAACGTCTACATGGCCCTGCTTGTACCCATCGTCAGATCCCACGGCCTCAACAATGTATCCTACGCAGACGAAACCCAATTCATCCTCTCCCTATCCAACAAACCAAACGTCTCCAAATACAACTTTCAAGAAGGAATAGAAGCAGTCGCCAGGTGGATGAAGAGCAGCTGCCTACAACTTAACATGGACAAAACCGAAGTACTCATCATGGGCCCTCACCCCGATGCCTGGAACGACACCTGGTGGCCCCCCGCACTAGGGAACCCACCCTCCACCACCGACCACGCACGCAACCTCAGTTTCATTCTGGACTCCAAACTCAAAATGGTCTGCCAAATCAATGCCGTCTGTTTCCACACCCTCTGGCTCCTACGAAAGACCTTCAATCAATCAATCAGGGGTTTGTTAAAGCGCGACTACTCACCCGTAAGGGTCTCAAGGTGCTGGGTGGGGGGTGCAGGTTCCATCCATCAAGGAGGGGGTCTGTCGAAGAGCCAGGTTTTGAGGTTTCTTGCGAAGATGGGGAGCGATGTTGTCTGTCTGAGGTGGAGCGGAAGGGCGTTCCATGCTTTGGCCGCGAGGAAGGAGAAGGAGCGGCCTCCCGATCTGGTCTTTCTGGTGCGGGGACCACGGCGTAGGAGAGCTGGGCTGATCGTAGGGTCCTTTGGGGTGCGTGGAATTTGAGTCCCCCTCAACACAAGAAAACCATCACCCACGCCCTCATCAGCAGCAGACTCGACTACTGCAACACTCTCTATGCCGGAATCAACAAGAACCTCACCCGTAAACTCCAGAACATCAATAACACTTCTACCAGACAAGTCCTCAATCTACCACGTCACTGCCACATCACTTAACACCTACGGACACTGCATTGGCTCCCCATCGAGAAGAGAATCACCTTCAAGCTTCTCACCCACGCCCACAAAGCCCTGCACAACACTGGACCAGCCTACTTGAACCACCGCCTCTTGTTCCACGCACCCCAAAGATCACTCTGATCAGCCAAGTTCTGCCTCGCTACGGTGGCACACATCAAGAAGACCAGAACAGGAGGTCGATCCTTCACCTTCCTCCCAGCCAAGGCATGGAACACCCTCCCACTCCACCTCAGACAGACGCCAACGCTCTCCAAGTTCATGAAGGACCTCAAGACCTGGCTCTTTGACAGATCACAGTGAACCTCTAGGATCTGCGCATCCCCCCTTTCCCACCCCAGTGCCTTGAGACCCTATCTGGTGAGTAGTTGCGCTCAACAAACCTATGATTGATCGATTCATTGGTGAGGGCAAAGCCTAAATGGACGAGTTTACACTGGTCCTGCACACTGCCATGGCAGGCCTGCTGTCAGTACTTTACTTGGGTCACTCAGAGTGGCACAAACAGTGCTGTAAGCCCTGGGGACCATTTTACCACCCATGCCCTGGGAACCATTGCTACCATATACTAGTGACGTGTCATATCGGTAAAGCTCTTGTCAATTGGGGTTGCCAAATTACGCATAACAATATCTGTTTCCAATTTTGGGGTGTTTTTATTAATGTTGAACTCTGTCAATACCTTTATTACTGGAATTACTTTAAAATTTAGAATTGTTGAATTTATTAAAAATGCACTTTTCTAAATCAATAAGTTCATTTTTTAAGATTTTGGACATGCAACATTTAACTTTCTACTACTGCTCCTTTGGTCATCAAATGACGTGAACAGCTACTTGCCACAAAACTGAAACTAAATTTAGGATTATCCATATAATACTATGGAAAATCACTGATTCTTTATGAACCTAAAGTCCAATCTGGATGAGGTTATTTTTTAAGCAATCCGTGATAGACTTCTTATCAAAATCTGTCTACACTGTCCTCTTTCACCAAGCAATAATTGACTGCTGTTAATTTCAGCAATATACCTTCCGCAATAAAATTAATGTTTTAAATTCATACATTATCCCAAACAATGGGGAGGTCAGTAGAAAGAGACAAACAAGACAAATAGTCTGGACATGTAGAAAGAAATGCTTCTGAAGATCATGGTCTTAGTGCAGATTAAGTTACATATTATTACTGATATGGTGACTGCTGTGTGGGAGGCAGCAATGTACAAAGGGGCATTGTGAAAAGAAACATTTGACAGTGAAGGGCACAAAAATCTGATAACAGCTGCATTGTTATTGGATGACAGGGAGCATATCTTTGGCTCACCCCCCCCCTTAAAGATGCAGTAATGTGCACCATCGACTGCCAGATGTTGCATGGCCTGCACACAGAAGAGGCTATGGCGGTGTGTTCTAATGTGTAGCCTGTTCCCCTTAATTTCCCAATGCACCTTGTCTAATCATCTTGGTGAAATCGCATTGAACCGTTCCTCACTCATATCTAGCTGGCTTCCCTGCAAACAACCTGTTATGTGGCATTACCTTTCCTCATATAATCTAGCACAAATATGTTAGATATTGGACCACAAAATGTATCTGAACAACATTTATTTGAAGACTAGTTGCCTCAGTGATACCATAGGCCTACCACCATGCTCCATTGGCCAGTAGAAGTTGGACAGCATTTTTACCTGGATTGGTCTTTCTGCTCACCATTTTGCACTGCCAGATAGGAGTTTTGGTGTCATGAGATCAGCAAGTATTCCTAACTCAGGGACTTTCTGCCATATATTCTCACTTCCCTTTCACACCGACCATCAAAAAACATCTCACCAGTGTTCTCACAGGTTCCTATCACACCACACATGTTGCCAATAATGCACTCAATGCCTTTTGTGAACCTTTAACCTAACAACTGTCAGTATTAATGGAGAAGTAGGAGCCCTTAACTTATAATTAGGGTGTCACCATGGACATGGGACAGAAATAGCAGAGGAGATGGTCATGGAAGCTATGAGGTTTATTTTTCAGATAAGGGTGATGAGAGTGAGCTTCTTGTGCCTATACGGGGTTGGACTGGCCAATAGGACAATCAGGCAGTGCCTGACGGGCTGGTCCCAAAAATCAGTATTTGAGCTAGTTTATTAGCAGGTTGTAGGCCTGTTTTATGGCCATGTGGGCAGTTTCTTGTTCTGTTGATTTCACAGATATTATCACAAGAATTGCCTGCTACAATCACAGAGGTACACATATTCCCTTACCTTTCAAAATGCAGTGTACCATCACAAGTTCAAAACTGGCCTGATCTGCAAATGTGTGCCACTTTCTCGGCTATCTTGTTTGCTAAGAGGGGCCACTTTTATTTTGCTGCCTGTGCCTATTTCTTGCCCAAGTCCGACCCTGCACCTACATTGTGCATTTGATATGTTGAGCAGTTAATCTATGAATCAATGAATGAACATCAATTGACCACTCATTCAGTGAATCCAGGAATGAGAATGAGCTAGTCATTCTGTCAATGAGTCACAGAATGAGAGTAGGTTGCCACTTATGCAACAAATCAAGGAATGAGAACTAGCTGTTCTCACATTCAATGAATGAAAGAATGAGAATCAATTGACCAATCAGTCAATGAATCAAATAATGAGAATCACTTGACCACTCAATCAATGAATTAAAAAATGACAATCAGTTGTCCTTTCATCCAGTGAATCAAAGAATGGGAATCACTTGACCACTCAAACAAGCATTGACTGACCACTCAATCAATAAATCAAGGAATATGAATGAGACGATGAATCAGTCACTGAATCAAAGAAGGAAAACTGGTTGACCATTGACTCAATTCATCGAGGAGTGAGAACCCGCTTACCACTTAGTCAAAGAATTGAGGAATGAGAATTGGCTAACCACTTAGTGAATGAATCAGAGAATAAGAATTAGCAGACCACTCAACTGATGAATCACATACTGAGAATCAGATGCCCACTCAATTTATGAATAGAAGAAAGAGAATCCGCTAGCTAATCAGCCTGTGCTATTCCTTGTGCCAAATCTAAGGCCATTTAATGGCCTAAAATACAAATTCCAAAAGAAACTCTCACTTCGGTCCGTTCCATACTCTGACCAATCAGTAACTTCAAGTACTACATGCCCGAGGCCCATGTCAGGCATAGAAAACTTCCATTTCTTGTTGTATGAGTTTCTTCTAATTCTCACGCTAATTCTTACGCTTAGTCAGACCAAACATACCTACTATGTCCAGTTGAATCCTCATATGCCCTCTGGCTTGTATAGCCCATCAATATTCAAGTATTACATTCAACTCGCTGTCATATAGCCACCTTTACTGGTGAACTCTGACCAGGGTTTCCTCATCTGTCTGTTTCCCACGACAACCAATCACAGCTCAGATTGACTAAATACACGCCCCTAGTATGTTACATCAACTTTTTTCTTTTCTCTCCAACCCGTGACCTCTCTGGTCCTCACAGTCTGTGGACCAAAGAGAGAATCACATTCTCGTCCCATAGAGTGTACAAAACTCTGGCGAGATTTTGTAACAAAATCCACTAATCATCTGCTCGCAACAATCAGAGCTATAAAACCTACCATGTGGGAATACAATTCATTACTTGCCATGAACCTAACTATGTACCAGTGTCCAGTATTCTAAACAGTATTCTTCCCTTTCCTTCTGTACGTTATTCATTCAATTCTTGCAATTCATAATACTGACCATTTATCGTGTGTCACGAAATCCCTCCAGTACCCTGCCGGCTAGTTTCAACCATCAATATTCCTGTTTACATTCAGCTCACATACACTCAGTCACCCTTCAAACTAAATTCTGACTAGGCTTTCCTCTTCACTTTGTTTCCCAAGGCCGCCAATCAGAGCCCAGATTGACTAAGTACACACCCCTAGTATGTTGCATCAACTTTTTTTTGTTTGTTCCCTCTCTGGTCCTTACAATGTGTCGACCAATAGGAGGATCCAATTAATAATCGGGTGAGATTTCATAAAAAGTTAAATGATCATCAAGTCACAACACAAAGACCATTCAACCAAGCCATGTCATTGTGTAAATCATTACTTGCCATGCATCCTAAGCAAGTACATGTGACCTTCAGCAGTTTAATTTCTGTCCTGACCACCTACTTACAATGGTGGCATTCAATCATTGTTCCCAATCTACACTGACTGAACTAGGAAAGACTAATATAAATATGAACTGCCATTCGCTATACAAACTCTGACAGTGTGTGGTACGTGTATAATGCTTTCAATTCATCTTGGCTCAACCGTATAAAATTCACTATGTATTGAAATGTACAATTTATCCGTGAGATTCAAAAGGCACAGTTTACATGAAAGTGTGTAAAGACATCAGGGAAGTTTTATGGATTATGCCGGGCAATTCACAGTGGCCCACAACCCGAAACCTGTCAATACATAGGGTGTATTACCATGAAACACATATTTAAGATTCATTGAGGTGTTGTTCATTATGTCTCAATCGATAACACAATGTATTAGGCTGTGCAAATGGTACAGTTTGCTTGTAAAAATCTCAGTTTCAGCATCACCGCATAATCATTATTGGCCTGATGTTTTTATTTCCATTGGGCCATACCCAGTCACAAGCCATCCAATCACCACAGTCACCCTTCCATTAACAATTTATTTGATAATCACGGGAAATCATGTAACACATTTTCCCAATTGATACCCTTTTGAACAGCCCTTAATTTTCTTATCCATTTGGCTTCTTCTTGTCTCAATTAAAGTTCCATGTCTCTCCCCATTGAATCTTTCCCTATCTTTTGGATGCCATGAAATTTAAAATCAATCTTGCTCTGGTGATGAGTGTGCATGTGCTGTGCTAAAGGAGACCTCTCATCCTTATTGACTATGGCTCTACGATGCTCCAGCATCCTTAGTTTAGATGCCCTCTTTGTGCTGCCTACATACACTTTTTTACAATTACATATAATGGTGTAAATTACATAGCAACTATTAAAATGAATAAATCTATAAATCTGATGTTTTTTTCTGGTTGTTGTATTGCAATTCTTTAAGTTTGATTTGTCCGTTGCTGCAAATGATACATGAACTACAAATGTAAAAGCCTTTCAGCTGTTGAGGCAACTAGTTGGAACCTTTGTTTCTACTTATTGTTGCTTCCAAATAATTTCTCATTATTTTATTTCTAATGGTTGGGCCACTCTTATATGTTACCAAAGGTCTCTCATTGATCACATTAGTCAGTGCTGGCAACCCCTTTAACAGATCCCAATTTTTGTGTAGGATTTTGAATATTTGAGTTTGATCTTGGTTGTAGGTAGAAAAAAAGGCCAATCTATCTTTTGATTACCTTTAGGGCTTTTGTAGTAAAGTGGCTGCTCTATTGACATTTTTAATTCTTCTTTCCACCATTTCTAAGACATGATCAGGATCTGAACGACCATGGGGTCTGTTTTTGTGGTCATCTAAGCATTCAGCAAAATCTCCGTCCTTGCTACAGTTTTTCCAAATTCTCATAATTTCCCCATACGGGAAGCTAGTGATAACTGAGGTTGGATGCACATTATCTGTTCTTAGTGTATTCTATTCTCAGAGATATACAACTGTACATTCAAAAAGTCAATTTTGTTACTATCATGACACATAGTGAAATTTACATTTCAACATTTGGCATTCAAATAATTCACATACTCCTTAAGACTCTCACTGGTGCCTCACCAGATAATCAAGATGTCGATAAAACAACCCCAAAATATTATATTGTCCATCCAAAAGCCAGCACTGGAGGACCAGGCATGCTCCCTCTCAAACCACCCCATAAAGAGGTTGGCATATGAGGGAGCAAACCGGGATTCCATGGCTGTACCTCTAAACTGATAGAACCATTCCCCATCAAACAGGAAAAAACTCTTCTGAAGTATCAAGTCACTCATTTTAAGGATCATTTTTGAGTGTTCCATGATACTGGCATATCTTTTGAACAAAAAATGTCTCAATGCTTTTTGTCCCAACTCATTTTTAATACAAGTGTATAATCCTACAACATACAAAGTAGCAAAATGTAAGGATGGGCCCCACGCTGCATCCTGCAATTTGTTAAGAACATCCATGGTGTCACGAATGTAAGAAGGCATATTGATTAATATAGGTTTAAGGAAGGAGTCAACATATTCTGACAGGTGCTCTGCTAAACTGCCTATGTTGGAGATAATCAGACTACCTGGGGGATGTTCTTTGGACTTATGTATTTTGGGTAGGATGAATATAAAAGGAAATCTGGGATTTTTAACACTTAACAATTGAAAACAGGAAAAATAAAAAAACATTTATTTACTCTTGTGTGGATTGTGGATAAAATGGATTTTTGATTATAGGAGTAATAGTCTATAATGATTCTAGCTTTGAAAAAATTGCGTGGGTCAGTGACTTGAGTAGAAGAAATAAATCATTGTCTTATTTGGGTTGTATGTTGAAGAATTAATTTAAAACAAGATATGAATCATTTGGGAACTCAGTTGGGATTGTCATCATATTGTTCTGAGAATAAAATTCAAAAATTGAGAGTATATCCAGTGGCATGGGTGGGGCGTTTTTTAAGAACACACTTTTGCATTTTATATTCCATATGTCGAATACACTTGATATTTTCACATCAGTGATTTTGATTGCTTTAAATTGTAGATTAAACAAGAGGGTACTACACCACTCTACATATTGGTGGACTTCTACTATCTTATATTTTTTCCCAAATGGATAGACATTAATCCCTGAAGAAAAACTCAAGTGAGCGGTGTTTAAATCCATATTATTTGAGCAAAACTGGTCTGTGATAAAGCCGGTCAGTTGAGAGTTTGGACTAGCAACATTAAACCTGTCATATGAAAGAAAAAATACAATTGTATGGTCAATATATGAATATACTTGAAAATTTATAGAAACCGGCTGGTTTTTTTAGAATTAAAATATCTATAGGTATGGAGTCTTGTGTTTTTTGTCTAAAAGTATTTTGATGTATTCTTTATTGGGTCTATTGTGTATTTATACAAGAGATATAAAGTCTGATTTGTGTTTTTAAGTTCTACAGCACTGATGAAGTCCGCATAGATGAAACGCGTTGGCTGGGCTGATGTGCAAATGTAATAACCTTTAATAAAGTGGATTTGAAATTGATGTGCAGGACTCCTGAGGAATATCATTGGATGTAATTCGTTTTTGTGTCCTATTTGCTTTGAATTAAGCTATATTTATCAAGTAATTATATGCTGCTTTTCATTTGTGCTCATCGGTGTTTGGATTATTTGTGACTTCGATGCAGTGGGGTCACGAAAAGTAGAGCATAGAGACATTAGATATCGACTATAAGTATACACTAGTGCAACATCTAATGACCCACACCGCTAGTACTTATATTTTAGTTGAATATATTAGCAGATATGTAAAAAAAGTTATTCTTTAAAATCCATGTTCTTGTTCTACTGTCCCAGTCATAGTTTTAATGTCAGCTCCCAAAAAAGTAAAAACATACAAAAGTAAATAAAAACATAACTAATAGTTTTATTTAGGACAAAATATTATGGTTTAAAGCTAAATGAAAATGTATGTTGCTTGTTTGGTACGTCAGTGCATGAGAATAAGAGTTTGTGTAATGGGTTGTGCACTACACAGTGTGACTCCTTGCCATGCCCTACACCTCACACTCTTTGGGGATCTGACCAGTGGTGCAGACAGGCTTTGGCATTGAAAATTGGTACATGGAGGGCAGACCCAGCTTCTGACCAGGTATTATTGCCCCTTCCCTGAACAAGTGACTAACCCTAGTACCACATGCATTTAGTTTATTCACAGCAGGAGTAGAGCACAAGGCGTCGCCACAGACTGGATATCTGACACATTAGTGATGGAGTAACCTGCCTATCAAACATTAAATCAGGCCCCCTTGCCATTGATATCGATAACATTTTGTGTGCTGCTGTAGTATATTGCTGCGCTGGCCCAGAACTGTCAGCACTTCATTCACTTGTTGTGCAAGGTAGGTAGGGGGCTCCAACTTTCTTGAAGTAGAACTTTAAGATGAGTCTGTTACTAGACAGGTAAGGACCCACGTTAAACAAAAGGGTTAATAAGTCTGAAAGATTGTGTGTTTTATTAAAGACCTGAAAGCTATTTTAAAATTCCAAATATTGGCACACAGTTAATTTTATTGGAAGGCTAGAATAGGCAGCTGGTGCTAAAAAACACTATTCCTGGATGGGCACTGCAGTGCAATGGTTGTTGGTGTACATGACTTCCCCATTCACTTTCCATATTTTGTACTTCTAGACCACTTCTTCAGTAAGGTTCTTCAGGCACATTTGCTTAGAAGAATATGGCCATATTCTGCAATTTGCCAATTGGGAACTGCTGCTACAATGGCTTCTCTCCTTAGGGCAGCTGCATTTGGGAATTGTGGATTCTTGGCATTGCTGATGTGCACTGAGAGCAGGCATGAGCCTTTGGTGAGCTGTCACTATCTGTTTTAGAATGGGAAAGTGTTTGAGATGTCTACAATTGTCAGTTCTTTGCTGCTGTCATAGAACTTGACTTTTAAGAACTCACAGGATTTGCATTTCCATTACAGGGAGCCACCAAAAGACCACCCTATCTCTCCTCTGCTCTTTTCTGAAAGGGATAGACACACCAGGTGAACAATTAGTGTTAAGGGTATCTTTTGCACTAAAAATACACTAATGCAGCATAGAGGTCGCCCACCAAAGCAAAGGCAGTAGGTTATTAGGTCTGGCTTAGATTGAAAATGCAACCCTTAGCAATTGGCTTTTTACTGTTTTGTTACAATTTGGGACAGGCATATCGATTGCTGATCAAGTTCTGATGCCAGAATCGCAGTTTTTCCAGTAATTGGGCAAAGGTAGTTTGTGGACATTCAATCCTTTATGGCTAACAGACAAGGTCAAATGGTTTGTGTCAGAGTAGTCTTCATGGAGACCCAGAAGGATCCAAGTGTCATCTGCAGACAACTGGGAACCCTGATCATGGGATGCTGCTACCTCTGCCCAAGGAACCATAGAGGTATTGGCTGTGTTTAGAAAGTGTAGCATTTATAGTGATGCTGCCTAGACCTCAATAACTAATACTCTCACAAAAGCCCAAAGATGGTCCTTGGGTTCACGTTAATAATTCCTTTGCTCAGTTCTGGAAGTGTAGCAAGGAGCAGTCAGGTTTTAATGAAGGAACATGTGTTAAGCATTTCAGAGTACCAAAATGAACAATACGTAATTGTCCCGACTCGAAGGAAATCCAACACCAATTTATGAAAATAAAGCAGGTTTCTATATATATTCAGACACCAAAACAAACAAAATTTGATATGTATAACTGGAGTTATGGACTTTAGAAGAAAAATAAGTCAGTGCATTTCACTACAATAAAACTTTAACATTGCGGTCAATAGGAAATGGCACTAGTGACAATTGGTCACTACTAGGTCAAGTTGTGTGCATCCCACAGGGGTTAAAGGTGATCTAGGTCCTAGGACCAAGCCTCGACTGTGAACCTGATTTTACCTGGCTCAAGAAGCCCGGGAGCAGTGTTGTCCTGGCTGTCCTTCGTGCTGAAACCACAGCCACTGGGGAGCTAGTGTTACCGTTTAGACAGTGCTGGGGAGGAAATGGATGGAAAAATTGACCACGGAGTCACTGCTGACAAAAGTTAGAGTGAAGTTCCCTCTTGTTACAGTGTTGAGTAAAGGTAGTGGTCTCTCAACTATCCACCAATAAGCCTTGGCAGCGGTAAGGTCAGCAAGATGATACTTCGAAATCTGATCTCAAAATGCACTGGACCATTTACTTTTGGGCGATCCCTCGGAGGGCCAAATGGCCAGCAATTCTTTGGATCTGGTACATTGTTTTTACCTGCAGTTGCAGGAGACTAGTGCCATTAGTCCAAGGACATCTGGAGGTGGTTCTGGTTTTCAAAGGGGTTCTCCTGTCTGGGGGAATGGGTATTTGATCCAGGATGAGTCCCAGTCCTTCAGGTCCAGGATGGCAGTGCATCCTGCCTCTTTTTGAGCATCTCCTGTTGTCACAGACTCCAGTCTGTTCTTTGTCCTTCTTTGCAGTCATCACATATCTGAGGTTCTTGTGCCAGGGGTGCCCCTTAAGTCCTAGATTTAGGTGCTTTAGGGTTGGGGGTGGAAATAGCCAATGGGGTACTATGCCCTATAAATAATCCACCCCTGAGGTGACCACATCCGGGGGTGCGGATCACATTTTCCACCCGGAACCCTCTTTTCTGACACTTTAAAAAAATAAACAAACATTCCTTGACTGTACAGACAAGGGAGCCCACCCTAGGGCTGTGGCTAGCCTTCTAGGGGTGTACAGCTTCTGACTATCTAATTTTACAGCCTGCCTGGTGAAAATATGCCTGGGGAGGGCAGCTTCCTCATTTGGGAGTCAGCCTGCATTCATATTAGTGGTGGTGCATGCTTTGAAACTCACCGCCTTGATGTGCCACTTCACTAGCCATCCTGTCACGGAGGGAGCTGTTACCTCCTTCCTAGGCAGGCCTTTGTTTCTGACTCCTTAGATTGTTTACACTGCCATGCTGGAGGTCATATTCCTGTATTGATAGTAGCAGCTGCAGGCTGCCAGCCAGGGCACACAGAAGGTTGGGCCAAATAAGCGGGAAACCACATAGGTAGCCCCTTGGGTGTATACCAGATCGATCTTGACATTGGAATCATGTCTGGGGTGATGAGGTCCATTATTGGATACCAAACATGTCTATCTTTTGCAGCACCATAATGGAGCTGGCATCCTCGGGGTGCCCAAGTCATGTTATCCTACTGACTGCTGATCACTTATAGTAATCCTTAATGGCAAGTACAACTATCGGGACATATAGTCTTGAACTTATGTGTTCACACCTTTACTATGCTGCATCCTGCCTCCTAGGCTTAATAGGCTTATCTAAAAGGTGACTGACATATATAAAAGATAGTGCGTGGACTTTGCCACTCATAGTGATGGCAAATTTGAGTTGGAGCAGTTTGAACTGTTTCTGCAGTCTAAAATGGCAGGCGTGCTGTCATATTTTCACTTGAGTCGCTCAGGGTGGTGCAAATAGTGCTTCAGGCCCTGGTGACCCCTTTAATACCCATGCCCTGGGTACCCTTAGTACCACTTTACTAGGGACGTATTAGGGGTTTAAAGTCCTTTGCCAATTGAGAGTACCAATTTGGTTACATAGTGTTTAGGGTGAGAACACTGGCACAGGGGCCTGGGCAGCAGTCTTCAGTGCACTTTCAGAGTCATAACCATGAGCATTGGCAAAAAGTGTGGGTGTGACCATGCACAAGGGCTCTTTCCTACACTATAGTATCATGTGTCCCAGTTAGACATAGCAGGAAATGTTGCCATTTTACATGAACACTGGTCATTCCTGAAGTTGCCTTCACTTATCTCATCGACTTTTGACACACATTTACGTTTGTGAAATTTTGGGTTAGTTTCCTAGAAACATCGTTCTTGCTTATACAAAGTCAACTTTGCAAGACCACAATCATATTGTCCTGACACTATGTACAAGGCCTACATTTATGTTGTGCAAATGTGTTTGTTATTATCATCCACATGGTGACACAGCTGTCGGTAGCACACAGACAATGGCAGCCTGATCACAAGCTTAGCCCAAGGCAAGGATGCTTTTTTCTATAAATAAACATCTGTTTCCGTGTATAGTCAGAAGAAACACTACTGCTGATATCGAGAGGTCTTTACTGGCTGATGGTTTTGCGCAGCAGCTGACTTACATCTCTGTGAGGTGTGTCCCGCTCATGACCAAGAGGAGGTCCTACATTCTCATCCACCAGGAAATGGGTTTTGATCATACAGTAAAGGTAATCTTGGCAAAACATACACATACACCCTAGACACATGGGTTAGGGTTTGCATACTAGGAGTATGCCAGATTGTTATAGTATTTTATGTGCTTGCATATATACGTTGTTTCAGCCCGAAGGTGGAACATTGTGTATTGTTCACTGTCCTGATACTTCTTATAACTTTCATCTGCTAGTGTCTATTGATCATTGCAGCACATATATTCTTTACAAGATTCACTTTGGTTCAATAAACATTGAAAACATCCCCAAGTGTATTCTTTGTAGATTTCTCTGAGGACAAGAGAGCATGAGTGTGTGAGTGAAAGATTCTAGATCTGCCACCACGAATCCTAAGGGAACAGAGTTGTCATGTTTAGTAGTTGCCAGAACTATCCACTCCCTGCCTAGGTTTAGGGGCTTATGGTGGCATGGTGAGCTAGCTAGTCTAAGGGACAACATATCCTACAGGACAGCACAAATTCAGCTTGCTCCATCCCAACATTTATGTCATCCACAAACATGCAGTTCCTACTGATTGGTGGAAACTACACAACAGTGGTAAAACTAGGTCTGTCTAAACACTACTGTAGAGAAACCAAGATGTGCATTTGTAATGTGTTGCAAGTTTGGACCACAAGATGACTGCTCACCACTGAAAATAGTGCAGCTGATCTGATAGAACTTGGGTCACAAAAGTACAAGTAGTTGTGAGGGGTTCATACAGGTATTTACATTATGACTGAGGTTGCCTGTAAATCCTCACTGAGGTGATGAGGCATAGAAAGATGCCCATTTTTATGATATAGGCCATTTCTATAATATTGCAAATGTAATTGTCATTGCACTGAGGCCCTTTGTCATTACATTACTCTGGGAAACCAAGATTAATGTAAGTCAGGTAGTTGATTAGTTTATCTTCTATTACTGTGTTAGTCATTGGGTTATTCGTGTGCTTTATACAAAGACCAATGCACACATTTACTTGAAACATTTGTAACATGGCAGATTAATAGAGGTTAATGAGAGGTTTTTTCTGGGGTATGCATAGTTCATGTCAGTTCTTAGAGTGTGAGTAGGGCTGATTCTGGATTTGATAGGTGATTAGAGAAGAATGTAAATTTTATTATACGTGATTAATGAATATTCATTGTGAGTTTTGTTCTGTAAACTGATAGACTCCTTGTAAAAGCGTGTAATAGTACTTTAGAAACATACTTAGCATTTTTCTTTAATTCTCACTTGATACTATTGTGAAAAGATTTGTTGTGGAACAGTAAGTAAAAGTGGGGATGAGTTTGGTGTTTAATGACTACAGAAAAATCTAATTTGAACCATTACTGTCTTTGTTGTGTAGAACATCTCAACTAAAACAAACATTATACACCAGAGGGCAGTAGACTCATAGGATCAGTTCGTTCTCATACATAACATTTCTAGCTAGGTTCACATGACAATATGTGTCTCCTGGCAGACTCCAAGCGTCCTTAAAGAAATAACAAAGTGCCCTTGTGACAGCCAGCAGATTAATGACTACCGAGGCCAAACAGAAGCTGAGTTTGTGCCTAGAGGTCAGCTCAATATGACATGATATTTTATTAAAATGATGCTCTGGAGCCTCGTGGTGCAAAAAGCAACCTTTAGAGCAACCTGTGTCTACAATCACCCAGCCTTCACAAGGCAGGGTGACACCGGATGACTCCCAAAAGAACATCCCAACACTGCTCCACTTTAGAAAATAATTGAAGACACATCTCTTTAAAGAACACTGCACCACAAAGCATCAACAGTACATGTATGCTTCCTTCCCTATCAGTCATAGAATGTATGCTCGCATTGGACCCTATACAGTGCCCTGTTCTCTCTTGAATAGGTTTGCTCTATACAACTACCTCATTCACACATAAATATTCATTTCAGGAAGCGCCAAGTACCTTGCTGTTGGACTGAGTGGGCTGCTGTCAGACCCAGGTGGAAGCATAGATAGACAGAGTAGGCAGTCTCCTTTAAAGCGATACACTCAATAGGAAAAATACTGCTTGAAGTTTGTTGTTTGTGCATTGAAGTGAGGAGAAATGATTATAACAGTGGGACTTCAGGCAATGATTATGGTGATCACATCTAGCAAACAAATACATTACATCATAAAATAAGCTGAAATATGTTTTGATTATATTAGAAGGAGTAATGGTGTTGCTTAGAGGCTTTCTAAATTGAAGAAGTAAAAGTTTCTGAGATTGATGGGCAGTGAGCAGACAATCGAACACAGTAGTAGAGAGGTCTAGGAAAGATAACGGATTGGGCTTAGAAGAGAGTTTGAATCTGAACCACATGGGGTTCAAGGTAGCGCAGACTTTGCACATGAGAATGTTTGTGAGGTGGGTGTTGTGGCGGAGAAGGCCCTGTTTTTTATTTATTGGTTGTGGCTATGAGGCTGGCCTTGACAGAATAAATTAGGATTGGTACTGTAAAGTCTGATCAGTATGAATGGAAACATTTCCCTTTTTTGTGTGGTCAGCCCAATAGTTTGCTGAATTTTTTATTGCTGTTTTTTAGACTTTGCACACTATGGCACTGATGTTCAGTACCGTAGGTATGTGATCTGATCTGTAAAAAATTTAGCAATTGAATAATCCTTGCTTTCCATGTTTACATTTTCTATAAGGCTATGTATCCAATCAATCAACTACATCCATGGTATGAAAAGTCAGATGTCAACTGTAGACTGCAACATATATTGTGCCATCCACTGGTGTTACAAAGGAAACATGGCTCTAGGCATACCATTGTAGCCTATATTCAGCAATGTAAATCCTGTAGTATGATGTATTAAAATAAGCCTTTTTAATAGGTAAAAACCTCCCTTTAAAATATCAATTAGTCAGCCCTATGAAATCCTTGTAGCTCACAAGGTAGGGCAACTGGTAATTAAAAGTGGTACATGTAGAAAATTAATTTTACTATGTCCCTGCACTGACAGGGCCCTTAAAGCTACTATCACAATAGTAGGCCTATTCATCCAATATAGAAAACCAGAGTACGGCTTAAAAGATATAATGCTATCACATCATGCCGGATTTTCAACAAATATGAAAGACAGGAAACTTTTTAAAAGTCACCTTTTCCCTGGATAAAGTTCCAGTAGACAAATTTGCATTTGCTCTTCAGCTTTTCCCTGCCTGAACTTGGCATAAATAAGGTGTTAACGAGTGTGAAGGACAGTTGAAATTTTTCCCAGGAGCCCAAAATAGGTTGAGCTGAATGGGCAGAAATGACTCTTCTGAACTCCACTCCTCAGAATATTCATAGTGGGAACTGTGGACATCCGGTGGCTCTGGGCCCTTAAATCCTGCCTGACAAGTCGTTTGAGCCCAATGTAACACTTGTATCACACTTGAAAGGAAATTAATAGGATGCCAAGACAATACTTGTGTGCCTGGTTGCTGTAGGAGCCTTTTTTTTCCCTACCAAACTTCTGTCTCTCGGTTTGCTGTGGATACAGGGTATGCTATAAACTGACTTTCTATGTTAGATATGGAGGATACTGATGATTTCCCTATGACACTCCCACACACACACCTACAACCCTCAGACCTACAGAGGATAAAGATGTGGTGAGGACATGGGTCCATGGGTGCTCCCACTTTTATGGAGTTCATGATGGAGATTGTGGCTTGAGTTATGAGAGGGTCCCAACGGGTGAGCAGGTGTTCAGGAATTGTGTTTGTGGCTGTCGAGAGCGGGGATTGGGGTTTGAAGTTTGAGATCTTGTCATGGAAGAATTTTGCCAGGGTGTCACACAGTTCTTGGGAGGGGCTAATCTTGTTCGTAATAGCTCTGAGGTTGGGGAGCTCCTTCACCATGGTGAAGAGCTCCTTGCTGTGTTATGTGTAACCCTGGGCAAAGCACTACGCTACGCTCGCGTAGTTTGCGAAGTTTGCGCTACTTCGCACAACGCGAATTGCACGTAGCACAGTGCAAACACGCGTAGCGTAGGGTAGCGTAGTGCAGCGGTCATTTTTTGCTTGCTCGCGGTCCTCAACGTCAAGTTGGCGACCGCGAGCAAGCAAAATGACATCCCGGCGAGACTTTTTCCTCGTTCGCGATCAGCAACATCAAGTTGCCGATCGCGAGCATGGAAAATAAACCTCCCGGTGAGATTTTCAACCTGGGGAGGTCAGGTTTCTCATTGCGAGTGGTCGCGTATGATCGCGACCGCTCGCGATGAGAAACTACCAGTCCGCGTTGAGAAAGCTGCCGCTCGAGTAAAAATCTACTCGAGCGGCAGTAAAAGACAGCTCGCACTGTGCAAGACGCCGTTTTCAATGATTGCACAGTGCGGACAAGCATCCGGCACTGTGCAATCATTGCGAACAGTGCACTATGCAGTTCGCGTAGTGCTACGCGTAGCTCACGTAGTGTGAACTGCACTTTGCGTAGCTTCGCGTAGTGCTACTTTGCGAACTACGCCCAGGCTTAGTTATGTGCTGGCTTCCATGTGGTCTCCTAGAGAATTTTTCTCATGAGGCAGTGGTAGCTGTTGAGTACTGTTTTGAAGGTGGTATGGTCTTCTGTCTTTTTGCTAGTATGCCACTTCCTTTCTAGTTGCCAGCAGTTTGGAGGATTTCAGCTCTGCAATGAACCAGCTGACTCTTCTGGCTGGTATTTTAAGGTTGGCTGGCTTGGAGGGTGCAATTGTGTTGGCACATGCTATGATCTACTGGGGGAAGTTTCCAGCCAGTGCTGGGTTGAGTAATGTATCTGGGAGGTGGGAGTTGAGACCGTTGTTCCACTGGTCCTCTGATACCTTTTCCAGCTTCTGAGTGTGGAGCTGAAATTGTGCAGTGGCGGTCTCAGTCAGCATGGTGGGCGCAGTTGTGTTCCTTGTCTCTGGCGTTGTTGGTTGCTTTGGTAGGTGAAGTGGCAGTGCTGGCAGGAGAACGGTCCTCTGGTGGTATATGGAGATGTGTGACAGCTGTTGTTGTTGTTGATGGAACCAAGGTCCAGGGCTCAGTGGTCTGTGGTTATTTAGCTGCGCAGGCTGGAAGAACCAGGGATCCTTGCTTTGGGTGCAGTCTACCTGAGGACGGTTGCAGAAGGGGTTGCCTTTAGCGTACCTTCAGAATGCGGGTGAAATGCTCTCTGCATGCATCCACTGCATGTTTGCACTGTATCCTCCATTAACCCGTTCGTTGCGCCCGTTGGCCAATGGCCGTCGCGAGCACTACCTCGGTAGTGCTGCGCATGTCCGTTGGCCGATGCGGCCCCGCCCACACAATGGAACGCCCCGCACTGCGGCGGAATTGCTGCCGCGGTAAAGGGGTTAAATAGGTCCTGGGAGGCAGTGGGTAGGACTGGGCAGGAGGGGGAAAACAGGAGGCAAGTGGGAGCAGCAAATGAGATAAAAACAATGATAAACTGTGAAAAATGAGAAAATAGCAGGAGAAAGCACTGAGAAAAATGGGGAGGAAGCAGAGCTGTGCAGCAATAAGGGAGAGTTTGGCTCGTATTCTCTGTGCCACAGCTATCAGGGGCTTTATTATACAAAGTACCCTATAGGTACAACGGGTATTTGTGCCCGCTTTGCACGCACCTGGGCACTTTGGTCTTACAGAAGGGGCAACAAACACTTGTGCAGCCCCTTCTGTAATACAGATTGGGCTGGCACATATATAGCGCCAGCACTATCACCAGAGGATGTTTTTTTGTTTGCGTGGGGGCGTGGCTCCATGCATATGAGACAATCTCTTTGCCTCTGTCAAGAGTCACGCTGACAGTGCACCACCTTAAAAGTGGCACACTGTCAGTGCGCCCCCTGAGGGCAGCCCTCTGGTGGGGGAGAACTGGGTACAATAGAAACCCTAGGCATTCCCTTGCCGGCGGGTGCACTCACTTACTGCACCCACCTGCAAGAGGATTTCTCACCCCTTTTAAAAGTGCAGGTGGGTTGCCACCTACAAAGCTGCTCTGTGTTTCACTTAATTAAGCTGCCATGGGGCATTCAATCTAATACGACACATTCTCCTTGTCTGTGCGGGGGCGCCTATTGAAAGGTGTGCCTGGCACAAACAAGGAAAATGCACAGCATTGTGCAATACTGCCCAGGGGGTTGAGCTCAAATTTAAATTATTGAAACCGTTCACTGGACCTAATAATACAGTTGTATTATTTATGGTGGTTGACGCAATTCTGTCAAAAAATAATAAACATTTTATCACAGTACATTGATGGGCATTGTTTGAGGGTGGTGTTTGGGGTGTTACAGCCCCCTAATAAATGCATTATGCAGTAAATAGTTGGGTACAAGTGCTTTAAGTCCGATAAACTGGCCTACTGACTTTGGAGTTTTCTTGATCAGTTAATAAAATTGGCATTACTATTTGCCATAATTTATGCCCCAGAAGCATGCATGTGGACTCCATATTGAATGAAAAGAGGATGAAGACGCTGCTATGGAGCAGACAAGAACACAGTGCAGTGCATTAAAAAGGATGTGCAGGGAAGAGTCCAGCATCACTAACAACAGGCATTCTAGGATGTTCCTTTGTTTGATGATGTCAAATTTATCTATTTCCATACTAAAATGTTGAACATCCATTCCGGATATTTTTTCATCGTACTGCCAGATGAAGATCTACTGGGGTCTTGGCAAACCAGTACGGGTCCCTCAACCAATGCGTCTAAAGCCTATTTCAATGGAGAGATTGCTGACAGTCGTGAGCACTCTTAAATCGGACTCTCCTTCAGAACCGTACCCATCTAATTTGTTGGACTCATGGGCTTCCATCATCAATCCTCCGGTGAACGTGGTGCTCAACATGTTGCTGCCAACAGCTATGGTTCCCTATTCCTGGAAACAAGCAAAGATCATGCCTCTGTTGAAGAAACTATCTGCAAACCCTAGAGTTCCATCTAACTACAAGCTGATCTCTCTATTGTTGACACTATCCAAGATACTTGAAAAACACATGAGTCAACAACTTTTCCTATATCTGGAATGCAGTAATTTGCTACACCTGAGCCAGACTGGCTTTAGACCCCATTTTAGTACTGAGGCAGCACTTATGGACATCGGTGATTACATCAAAGGCATCATAGATACAGGGGGAAAAGCAGTGCTGATCATGTTAGATCTATCAGCAGCCTTGGATACGGTCCCCCACTTTCCAGTCTTCTGGCGCATATCCACTCTATCGGTTAAATGGGTCAAGCCTTGGACTGGCTCACTTCCTTTCAGGCAAAACAGAATTCAACAAGTGTGGATTCTTCCTTTTTCTTCCCTAAGCCCAACTCTATTCAATATCTATCTCAATACCCTGGCACAGATAGCTGAAGACCTTGTGGCAAAAGTTATTTCTTAGGCTGATGACATGCAGCTATTGTTATCTTGTGGAAAAGGGAGAAGAGATCTCAGGGCACAGATTAAATGTGCCTGACTGCAGTTTCCCACTGGATGATATGACACCAACTGAAGTGTAATGTGGATAAAACAGAAATTCTTATTTTTGGCAACATTGCTCCAGAATTTTGGCAGACTTTCTGACTTAAGGATGCAACTCCTCCAAGCCCGCAGTTACGTGTAGTCAAGAATCTAGGGGTCAAATTTGAAGACCGTTTGTCTTTTAAACCTCAAATTAGGTCAGTGGTAGACACTTGTTTTGGTATATTGCGCTCTTCAAAAAAGTTCCCACACTACCTGACCTGTTCAGCAAAAAAAAGGTTATTCAGAAAGGACTATTATAGGCTACCAGAACATCTGTTGTACAGGCTTCAAGTGGTCCAAAATGCAGCAGCCCAACTTCTTCTGAATTACCCAGTTATAACTTTGATGTTTCATTATTTGTGTGCTCTTCACTGGTTTCCTATTAGGGAAAGCATCTTGTTCAAGGCTCCAGTACTAGAGCTCTCTACCAGAATCGGGTGGTCTATCTTAGAACCAGGTTCACGTTCTATGCTCCATCAAGAAACCTAAGGTCTGCTAATCATTACTATCAATGACTCCCAGAATTTGATGTGCCAGAGTGGGTGGAAGGTTTCTTACCTACCTAGGCTCAGCAGCATGGAATCACCCCCCCCCCCAGAACATTGTGCATTAATTAATGTTGCAGCGTTTAAAAAAAGGCTGAAAATCTGACTTTTTGTGCAGGAATAAATGTAAAGTATTCCATCTTTCTCGACCTGTGCTAAGCACCGGGACCCTACTTGGAGTACCTGTGAACGATACAAGTTGCTTTCAATATTTCATCAATGTCAGCTTGACATTAGAAACATAATGTGACATAATTCCCTGCTATATGCTCTATAATCCGGGTGTTATCTACCTCAGATTAATCTCAGATTAACCCCAATCCTGAATAAACAAACTACAAACAGAGAACCTAGTGGTTGGGCTGTCAATACCAAAATACAACAGCAGATTAGTGTTCTAGTTCTGCACTCTCGTCCTCTGTCTGGCAAACTAGGTCATTTACATCACCATTTTCAATGGATTTATAGTGTCCTATAACACTCTTCATCACAGGGCATATGGTACTGACAACATATTGATAACCACACAGACATTGGAGAACATAGACCACGTAATCACTCCCACATGTGATGAACCAATTTATGTGGCTTGTGTTTACCATGGCAAGTGAATAATCTTTCTGGTTGCTGCTCCCTCTACAGGCTTTGGACCTGCCATACTTATAAAAGCCATTATGTTCTTGCAGCCAACCGCTCCTGTCTGCTCGTGTGTTAGTGTAGCTGTGTACCAAAAAATCTTGAAGCAATTTTTATTTGTGGTAAGTCATGAGGGGATGAGGTGGCGTAAACCTACTTATGACTGGGTCTGTCTTAACCAGGTGCAATGCCAGTTACGCATTTTTCTGAAGGAACCAGACTCACTACTATAAGTGCTGATATAAATCTGATGCCACATGTGGGTCCTGTCACTTCTTCTCTTTTTTAGTTAACTGACTTTACCTGGATGCCTTGGCAGCTTTACTGCTAGCAGCTCTTAGAACCTTAGAGGGGTGGCCCCTACCTCTGAATCTGGAAGTGATGCTCCCTTCTTTTTTCACTGAAACTCCATATTATACTATAATTCCAATTGGCCCTCAACAATACCACATACAGCACACTCCATTGCAACTTATATGGGTGTAGGGTGTTGGCATAAAGAACACTATTACCTGCCTTGCTCTTGTGGTATAGACTGATTTGTATCCTCCCGTTGACTATCTTGATAGACACGTCAAGAAAGTCCATGTATTTGGTGTGTAAAAACAAGGTTCAGATCATTCTGAGCAATATGTGCTATCAAAATGACATAGTTTGTCTTTGGGACCCTCCCAAATATGTACAGATCGTCTATGTGACAAGTCCAGAAGGTAGTTATACTTAGAACCTAGATTCTATAGGAAAAGCATTTTTTGTTTTGCTAGTAAGTTTAGTGCCATTTGATGAATATTCATAACATTTTCAAACTATATTTGGCAGTCACTGCAGCTGCTGTTTTGAAAATTTCAGGATGATCCGTCAAGCTGGGGCTGAGAAAAAGGGGGGGGGCAAAACGCATTTTCCTCATGTAAATTCTCATAGGGACTTTATACACGACTACAGCCCAAAACGCTGGATAGAATTACACCAAATTTATCAGAAAGGTAGATCTTCATCCAGAGCAGTGCCTTTTGGTAGTCTGGTGTAAAATTGTACAGTAGTTTTAAGCTATTAACTGAAATCCAAATTTGTATATCTAGGAGCGCGGATCCACCATGGAGGATTCAGGAGTTCGTGTGCAATAGCAGGGCCCTGATTATCTGGCTCCAACCTGACTGGGAAGTTGCAGCCACCATTTTATGTATGTACCCGAGGCTGAAAATGTCTGTGTAAAGTGAATAAAGAGGTTCAGGGTAGAGGTATTCTGACCCCGTGAGTGTGTTAGAGGGTCTCAGAAGGACCCATAATGGCCAATAAATTGCCTGTTTTATTTCAACAAGCAGGGGAATCCAGATCCCCAAGGTTGCTGAGCATGACTTGTCCCCTGTGGAACTGTGAATCCTGATGCAGCTCATCAGAGGCCCTGCCCCCTTTGTTTACCACTCTGCAAATGCACCTCTTGGTGCACTGCTGGTTGAAGGATGAAGTCCCCTTTGGATGCTGAGGGTCCCTGGGGGCCAGAAACCCCTCCTGTTGCCTCTAGTAAGTTCCACACAGAGGGAGTGCTGAGAGGTGTTTAGTGGCCACGCCCCTTTTCTCCACCATATTCAAGTGCACCTCCTGGCTCACTACTTGTTGAGGGACGGAGTCCTCTTGGATGCTGAGGGTCCATAGGGGCAAGGAGCCCCTCCTGTTACCGCCAGTAAGTCCCACATAGCGGGATTACTCAGAGATCTTTGGAGGCTATGCCCCTTTCTCCAGCACTTTGAAAACACACCTTCTGGTGCACTACTGGTTGGGGAATGAAGTTTCATTGGATGTTGATGGTGCTTGGGGGCCAAGAACCCCTCCTCTTACCTACAGTAAGTTCCACACAGCAGGATTGCTAAGAGCTGGTTGGAGGCACCGCCCTCTTTCTCCACCACTCTGCAAATGCGACTACTAGTTAAATAACCATAGAAATTCACTTAATAAACCAAAGCTTACAAGGATGTTATAGTAAGGAAATAGAATTTAAAAATTCTTAGAAATTCACTTAAACAACCCAAGGTTACAGAGACGTTATAGTTAGGAATAAGAATGCTCATAATGGCATAAAGTGTAAAATGCTGATCATTTTATTCTTTATGCCATCCTGCACTCCATTAAGTCTTTGATTTTTCTGAAAGGTGCATCTCAGTACGGTTTAGTGGCACATGAGAGCCCTATATATTGGATCCTATAACCTGAGTTGCCTGCAGTGGTCAGGTTGTGGGCTGGCCTTCATAATGGGTCACCAAATGCCATGCTTTACATCATCCTGCATTCCATAAATGTTTTCCTTTTTTAAGATGGTTTGTTTCAGGTTTGTTTTATGCTACACTTGATTTGACCCATGCATAGTGGATACTGTGAACTGAGTTGGCTGCAGAGATCTAGTTGTTGGTGTGTCTTGATGATGTGGCTCAAAATGTCATGCTTTGAATGATCCTGCAAAATCCTACAATGCTTTGCCTTTTCCAAATGGTGTGTTTCAGTACTAATTCATGCCAGGATTCAGTACCCTTCAAAAGTGAACCGGTGGACTCCATCCAATGCTGAAGAATTGAGGACATTTTGGGATCTTACTCTCTCGAGGAGCATTATTTACAAGCCGATAAAGTTTTCTTACTGATCCTGTGACCCAGTGTGCTGCACGCAAATATTCACTCCTGCCATAAGTCAAAGTTGTTGTGTGTGTTTCCATTGGTTGTGGCATCACAGTAATAACACTGAGGCCATTCTCAGACACATTCAAGCCTCTTATCAACTATTCAAAATGTGTCCTGTGATGGACCATTTGCCAGGCATTTCTAACACATTAATAGACAGAAAAAAACACAGCTCTGAATGAGTTCTTTGGTGTTACACAAAGGACAGCAGCTGTTTAAGCAGTATACCAAATGCAAGAGAGCTCAGTATAGTATTACATTGCATCTACTTTATGAAATCTCTACTGGCTATAGATACAACCTGCAAGTATACCCAGAGTGCGGATTCCAGCATTGTACCACCTGATTGCCCTGAGTCATTAGCTACTAACGGAAAATCTGTTTCAGATCAAGAATATCCCTTATTGAACAAGGAGCATCACTTGTATCTAGGCAATTTCTACACTAGAATTTCATTTTTCATGGACTATTTCTATGGCCATGCCTGCTCATGGTGCGACTAGGTTCAACAAAATAGGGATCATAGTGGGGGTGGTTAGGAGGTAGCTTGGAAAAGTGCATTGCAGTGGCTCACATTGTGAGGAAGTACTAGCCCTCAAATTCCAAAATTATAGAGACCACCACTCATTTCGAGACAAGATCCTCAGTCTCAGTACATGGTCAGATGGCTGGAGTCCAGAAACCAATTTGCATTCTGAAATACAACAAATACAAAGGTAGGGTTGACAAGCACAGCCAGATGCTTCAACCCTACAATGCTGTATGCAAGATCTGAATCTGGTGTAAGAAGAAAGCTGTGTACTTGATGCAAATGGCAATGTGTAGTATCCTACTCATGTTCTTGTTATGCCTTTTACATCCCCTGCTCAGCCAGTGTGTCTGTGTGTGTGCTCACGGAATGTTGGAGTGATGATGCGCTTGGAATGTTGGGTGCCTGAGAGGTTGGAAGGGACAGTTGAGAATGGACTGAGCAGCATGCAGGCTGCTCCTGGTGGGGCTGCTTCACAGAGATTTACTACCTGCTCTACAGAACTTATCTACCTGCTGTTCTGGTACTATCTACATGTAACTATCTTCAATAAAGCTACCTGAATTTCATCCTTCCTGCGTGGACCTCATTACTACATTTATTTGGCAACGAGCTGGTGGCCAACCTACGTGATACAAGTGGATCTCAGGGACCTGGCGTGCAAATGAGGACCTGAAGATGGAAAAAACTACAGAACCTACAGTTTCTGCCAACGGAAAGCACAGAATGAGGTATCCACATGCAAGGAAGTACTCCAAACAAGGAACAAGGGAGTTCTACTCTGAACAACAAAGGTGTCTACATGTAAGAAAAAATTTCCTCACAGAAAAGAAAAGAAGACAACAAGGTACAGGTAAAGATGAAGCACTACGCCTTTCAGCCCCACCAGTGTCCTCACCAATGGACAGCCCTAGCCCAGGCGTGTTGTGCTCATCTACATTATCTATTTTGGACTTTGGAGTAACCAGTACTGCTTGAATCATCAAGCCCATCAATTTACTGCCTTTAAATTCATTTGGGTAATGTATGTGCATTCCCTGCCACACACACTGCATGACCCTGAGTCTACCATTCCAGTCAACAAGTAAGGAAATGAGCGCTCTTTGAACATTCTCTCTCGCTGCTGTGCTTCCTAAGGAGTATGAGACATTTCTACATGGTTGAAGTTACACAAGTGTGGAATGCTACACGCTACGCCGACACCTATGCGTTTCCTCAAGATAAGGTTTTGCTCGAAACGTTGTCAACTAGCTGTCTTCGATCGTGTCTGTCACTGTGGGCAATGTGGTGACTGACCTCTTTCCTGACAAAACATTAATGTTTGTGGTGTTTATTTTGTGCCTACATTTGTGCTTGCAGCGACTGGAGCAGGAGACATGACACATTTATGGCATCGTGATTTTTTCAGTCTACATGGCGTTTTACACAACAACAGTTTTTTCTCTCAAGTAGGTTTCCAAATTTGACATCACCACCGGCAAACAGAGGAGGCTCATATATATGTAACATCTCAATCTGTGGTGAGTTACTCTATATTTCTCCTCATCCACTTCTACAGACTGCGCCTGCTTCTTACCTCCCTCAGTAGAGCCGCGCGGATCCTCTCGATGTAGAGAGCCCTCTGTGACATCACACCAGGTCTGGCTGAAGGACATTGTTTGGCGCCCGAGCGAGCCGTGAGCCACGTGGCACTGCGCATTGTTCGTGCAGCCATATTTTTACTTCCTCACTTCTGCTGTAAACCTCTGAGACCTTCCTGCTGGTGTACATCAGTTGTGTCATCTTTGCTGCAAGTGGACCCTGTTTTTTTCACGTTCTGTCAACCACAAGCAGTGCGGCTTAAACATTTGAGGTTTTGCAGAGCGTGCACTTCGCGAGTACTCACGCAGTACTGTTTCTCCATTTTACTTTGCAAGTGTATGTACGATCCATTATTTAAAAAAGTTTTTGTGCTTAACATAAGTTTCCTCACGTCTTGGTCGCATGCTGTTTAGTGATAGTAATATGCACAGAGGTCAGTGTATGCCACTGAGATGTATGTAACATGCACATCTTAATTGATGAGAGGCAAGTTTGTCTGCTTACAAACTTCAGTGTGTGTGTGATACAAGATTCAGGTGTCACACACACCTTAAACTTTCAAAGTTGAATACACTAATGTTATTGCTGTTTTTTGGGGGGGGCTATTGTATTCTTGGGAGTTATCTCACCATTTGCACATTTGTTTACTCCCTCTTACATTAGGTATGGTAATGGGTGTTAGCCCCACTCTCACAGAGTACGTTTGCCTACATGGGCTACTTTAGGTTTCTACCCTCACACAGGGGATCGTTTTAAAGGGTGTTTGTCCCATTTCACCGTAGCTAGCTATCCCTCTGTCTGGGGATTGGTTATGGGTACTGTCCCATTTACAGCAGTTAACCTCCCTTACGTCTCGGGGTAGGTCATGGGTCTATCCCATCTTCCTGTACATTGTTAACCTCACACAGGGTGTGTCTGTTTGGGGCCAGTCCCATTCTCATTAGCTTATGCCCTTTTGTCAGGGGTAGGTTATGGGTTTTATCCCATCTTCTATTACACTTCTACCCTCACACAGGGTGTGTCTCATGGGTTATAGTCCCATTACAACATATCACTACATGTGACCTCTACACAGGGGTTGTCCTTTCACAGGCTTTCACATTATGGGTCACAGTCACATTTGCTGTCATTTTCTTAAATGCCATGCTTACATCATTTTACATTGTTGTTCCTTCTACGTTATTCTCATATTCATTTTATTATCATTATGAAAGTGGGGTAGGTTGAATTATACTTATTTGTATTTTTATTCTTCTCCTCTGTTTTCAGACTTGTTCAGTGATCCTCGTGATGTTCTATCTTTTCTCGTCCTTGGAACCTGAACTATACACTTTGTTGTTATTCTACCTCTGCCTCTAGTCTTTCCTCTTGTGTTGTGTTTTTCTCTTTCTTCCCTGTTCAAGAGGAGATGACTCCCTCTCTTCTTCGTGTGCCTGGGCGTCAGTCTTGTTTCCAGTTTGCGTTGTGCCTCGTCTTTCCTTCCTTGCTTGCCTGCCTGGCCAGTGGGTGTGTTTAGGGGTAGTCTTTGGTGCGACTATGTCTTCTGCTCCTTGTTGTTTCTTTTGCATGTTTACTGTTTTCTTCTCTTTTGTTAATCGTTGCTGGAGAGTATGGGTCATTTCTATTTGTGTATACTTACCCATTGCTTCCACTTAGTTTTCCTCCTACCATCTCTTCGCTTGCTCCTTTCTGTCGTCTTCTTGACCTTACTTTCTTTGTTGCAATTGCATTCCTTTCTGCACTGGGTTATTTATTGTTACATCTCTTTTAGGTATAGGACCTTTGCTTCCGTTTTGTAAGAAAGGGGGATATGTAGTGTCCTACTCATGTTCTTGTTATGCCTTTTACATCCCCTGCTCAGCCAGTGTGTTTGTGTGTGTGCTCACGGAATGTTGGAGTGATGATGCGTTTGGAATGTTGGGTGCCTGTGAGGTTGGAAGGGACAGTTGAGAATGGGCTGAGCAGCATGCAGGCTGCTCCTGGTGGGGCTGCTTCACAGAGCTTTACTACCTGCTCTACCGAACTTATCTACCTGCTGTTCTGGTACTATCTACATGTAACTATCTTCAATAAAGCTCCCTGAATTTCATCCTTCCTGCGTGGACCTCATTACTACACAATCGTACATGTTATTTATTATCATTAAACTAGACACAAGATGTACTTTCTTGAATTTTAGAATGCAGTCATCTGCTAACTTGTTTAAGTTGAAGCTAGAAATTTTCCAACTGCGTTGGAGTGTGCTTCAAGGTTAATTGGGTGACAATTTCCAGAAATTCTTTCTCCAAAAGAGAAGAAATACAAACCTTATCAGAGATATCAAGTTTGATCCAGAACGGGAAAACAACAAGAGAGCAGGAACTACTGTTCCCAATGCCTTATGCCAACCCAAAGATTTCATTTTGTATGACACAGAGAAGAGCTTTGGGATACTCCTCGAGAAAGGAGGTTTTGTGGTTGTATATTTCAGGCACTGTGTTTTAATTGACTCCAGTAAAAAGGGACACTTGTGGTCTGCTTGCCTTTATAATGCTTTATCAAAATGTGGCGGAAATTCATTCTGCTGTATTATAGGTGCATTACACTCAACAGACCACACATAAATGTGGACAGGATATTAGCCAAGGTTTGATTTTGTACCAAACCCTAAGGTGCATGGACTTTCTGGAAATGCTCTTTAGTTAACCTAGCTATGCCTGCATCAGTATGTGTTTGTGTTTCCCATACCACCAAAACTCTGCCTATCCTAGTAGGCAGGTGCCAACGTCTGTGAGAGTTGAATTCATGCATATATGCTTCTGCAAACAGAAAATCAACGGCATTCACAGGGTGGTTGGAAAGTGTTATTCATTCTGACAATACCTCTGTGAACCACACAGATGTGTTTTGGCAAACAGCTTTGGTCACTGTGTTTGCTCATCATAAATCCCTTCTCCCTATATACATTGTCCAAATCTGAAATAATTCACATAGAAACAGTCAGTCATTGACATAGATAAAGGCAAAAATTCAGCAGTAGTGAAGGTAGGATAATTGGCAGCCATTTTAGAACAATCATAAATAACATCATAACGTGGGGTAAATTTATTAACAATGTAGAGTTCTTATTCATCGGTGTCATCGTCAGTAATTATATTTTCACAATAAATGCACTTATAATTTTCCAATTGTTTTAAATTGACATATATTAAAATAAACATGTTATCAAATCCTTAAAAAGAATTCCAAAATCGAACATTAGATCAAGTTATTCATTTCAATTCATTCATGTATTAATTATTTACATTCTTTTCACTAAATATCATATATGATTGTGAATTATTAGTGTAACTCATAATAATTCCTGTCAATTACTTAAATTGATATTGACCTGCATCAATCTAATTAATCCTCAATGTACTGAAGTAATACTTTACCTTATGGTTCTGAAAAGCATGCCCAAATGGGTTAATTAGCGTGATTCTAAAGTATTTCCATTGACCCCTTATAGATATTAAGCTTGTTTATTTATTTTTTTACATATATTTTGTCCTATTGTTTTCTCATATCCAGCTGCCCTTATCTATTACTGAAACTGCATGCTTGTATTCACCTACATGGACTGAATATTCTTCATCACTATTTAATCCATAGAGTATTTCTGTTTGCAAACTTATGATGTACCTGGACTCTAATCTTTGTAGCATCAAAACTCTATTTATTTCCCTTTACCCGGGAGGTACCCGGTCAAGACAGAAAAATCCCCATTGCTTACATAAAATGTCTGGAAATCTCTGGCTACTGGGTAAGTCACATGTTAGAAATGAGAAGTGTATTGTATTGCCAATGTTTTTCTTATTACAGCAACTGAGTAAACAATGAACTGTATAGTCTGAATTACAGTTAAGCAGGTGATTGATCTTAGAGGGATTAGTCTTCCCTGGTATTTCGTATTCCTTTATCCTGTTACTATACTTACAGGCTTTACACTTCATACAGGGATAAAATCCTGTTAGCTGATTATGTGGGTCCTTTCTGTGTGATAGGAGAAGTAACTATGTACCAGATAGTCTTTTAGGGAAGGACTTCTCCTGAATGTGATCTGAGGGTGAATCAGTATATTTTATCCTATGATGGTATCTGTTCGAAGTATCTGCCAGTTTTTTTTTTATAAAGATAGCACCTACTTGAGATGAATTTGTGGAGAAATCTGTGATCATCCTAACCTGTGCCACATTTTTTGCATTTTTCATATCTACTAGCCGTTCTTCATGTGTGTGTTGCTTAACCTTATTTCTGGTTGTATTGAGGACAGTCATGGGATGTACCCTAGCCTTGAATCTGCTTATCAAATCAGCCTTTGTTGTTAGGAAATCTTCATCAGTAGAACAGTTAAGATTAATACGTAGGAGTTCCCCATATTGGATAATCCAGTTGTGATTACATGGATGGTTACTTTTAGCATGTAGGAGGGAGTTCCACGCTGTGGGTTTTCTAAATAGTGGGCAATATATTCTTCCACTAAATCTTGTGTTCCTTTTCAAACCATGACAAGGTTGCTTATGTAGTGGACCCATAAAAGCAAGTGCTTCACCCACTGATGTAATCATCTCTCCAGGCCAACTACTTCTCCCACAGCCCACAAATAAAATTGCATAAATCAGGTTCTATAGCTGGTCCCTGGTTTTGCCAGTAATATTGACCTCCAAATAGAATATGTTCTGATTTGGACAACACTTCATTAACCATGTAATCATGCTCATAATACTTAAGTGATCAGCTTTGCAAAAAAGATTTCTGCAAATGGGAGTCTGGTTCACAATGGGCAACCAATCAAAGATCATTGATTCAGAGCCAGGCAAGTCATCACAACCAGTATTGTGGTCAGATACTGCTTAACTAGCCTAAGCAACAATGTTTAAAAACAACTATCTATGTGTATTCATGTGTGAATATCATGGCATTGCCTGAAATTGTGAATCCTGCCCCAGTGGACTTTTTTCATGAAAGCATGGTCAAACATTCCTGCATATGTATTTATACAATAATTACATCAAGAATCAATTTTAATTTTATAATGTATGTTATAAATATGTTTCACATTTAAGTTTGAAATGTGCTTAATTAACCTTACTTATTTTTTGTAAAGAACATTTTTTAAGTCTATATTTTAGTTTTAGCTATTTTGGTTATTTGTAATGTTAATTTAAGAAACTTATATTATTGTTATCAATATTTTACATTTTAATTTTTTTTAACTTTCAGTGTTTTTGTATGATGCTATTTTGGATTCAATAGTTTGATTATTTTGATTATCAGTATAGGATTTTCAATATAATGTATGTAGATATTTTGACTTCAATATTTCTCTGACCAAATATTTTTGGTGATGATATTTAGTAGGACAATTGGTCAATCTTGATAGATGCTTCTCACATCGCTTCACATTATTGTTGGGTGCTCCTGAATGATCTACCCAGGCTCAACTCTCTTTAACCTCTCTATAGAATCTCTTGAAGCTTTACTCAATATGCTAATATTAAAGCTCAAATATCTCCACTCCAATAAAGGCCCTGTTCTATGCAGTGAGCCTAAAAAAACGTACAAGACTAAATAACCACCTGAAAATGAACCCATTAAATACTGAGAATATCATCATTTCATAGAACCATTCTCATATACCGGTCCAGACCTGAATTGATTCGTGAAACATTCTTGAGTCTAAAACTACTATCATTAATAGTTCAAAATCTCTGGGGGGGTGCTATGGATAAATAAGACCTGTTAGAAAGTCAGTGTTTTTGCCCATATCACCCCCATTTTTTGACTGATACTGGTAGTAACTGACTCTGATTGTTACCTGGTCTCTGCTAACTAGATCCAGGGTCAGTGCGCTGTTTAAAAGGTATATGATAATTAGATGTAATTACTATTGGTATGACAACCTACCTGTAAGCCGCAGTATATGGTAGGGCATGTAGGTTTAGAGGCCAAGTAGATTTAACACACTTAAGTGTGCACTAATGTGTTTTCTACTGCCATTTTAAAGGCAACCCAGCTTTGTAAGGTGCTTTCAAAGTAAAACTATGTCGAAATTCAACTTTAGAATTAAGGGTACTTTCAAAGTCTTAAATTACCTTATTTATAGATATAGGTCACCACTAAGGCCTACCAAAGGTGCCTAAGAGTAGAGTGCATTGTTAAAATAATAGGGCCATTTTAAAAGATGTTTTATATGCCCAGGTGAGGGAAAAACTGCAAATGTAATGATTCCCCATTTGTAGTACATTAGCTCCATAAGCTATCATAGGAAGGCTTTAATACAATTTAATAAAGTATAGCTTCTGAAAGGAGTTAGCTAAAATAATAATTTTAAGTGTTAAAATAATAGTTAGAATAAACCTAAAAACTTGCCAAGGTTGGATTTATTATAACTATGACAGAAACTAAGTTATAGAACTTTCTTTTCTGATGTGCCTAAACTCCAGCTCAGGAGTAGCCTCTCCTGATTGGCACGTCTTTGACAGGCTGAGACAAACTGCTCTGATAAGGTGTGAAGTTGACTGAAAAAGCAGACAGTGATCCCACAGACTACTGCCTTTTCATTTTTGTGTTTAAAATACATCCCTTTTTCTTTTAGGGAAAACGTGCTGCATTAAAAAAAAACACATTGCTTTATTTTAAAGCAAACACCTACATGGTGGTCTGCTGTCCCCAGCAGTCCACCATCCCTGAGTTTTTAGTGATTCCCAATGGGTCGCAAATTGTGACCTACTTCATGAATATTAATGAGGTAGGTCAATTGCGACCAAATGGGAATCGCTTACAGAGCAAAACACACTGTTTCCCAATAGCAAATCACACAAATTTGCTAATAGGATATCGCAAGCAGAAGTCTATGTACATGTGGCCCATAATCTTTAAAAATCATATATCCTATTCTCTACATTGGATTTTTGTTGTATTGGTGTCATTTTATTCATAAACATATTTCTTATTTTTATAAATTGGTGTTGGATTTGTATTGTGTGTATCTTCTTTATATAATGTATAGTTGTTTTCAAATGCCTTACACATCTGTCTCCTAAGTTAATCTTTTCTGCTTGCAGCCAATCTACCAAGGGTTGAGCAAGGATTAATTTATTGAGAACTTGACTGGACCTTATTTGTGATCTGGTGTTATTACTAGCTGTAGTTACCTACCTGTACCTACTAATAAGCCAGTGTCCAACAAGACCTCACTTAGAGTTTGGTGGCAGGACTTCTGTATCTCCTTATTGATGGGACAGGGATTTTACAATGGCGTTGCACAGCTGTTGTATTTAGTGTAACGCTGGTCATGTTCATCTGTTGGTGGGGTTGATATCCTCTGTTTGTGCTTCCTCCATCATTCATTAGTGGTCATACCTCTGTCAAGGTATGTGTGGGGGTACAATATTTGTCATTTTTAGGAACATCTACCATAATCAACGAAGATGGAAATGGCTGATAGGATAATTGTGGTGGATGTTCACCAAATTTTAAGAGATGATCTGTCACAATATGCCTGCCAGAATGAACCCATTGTTATAATTGTTGGCTCCCCTCCAAACACCTAAAGAAAATCCATTTGCCACTTATACTATGTACCTTTTACTCATGCCAGCAGAAGCATTTACCATGATAACCAAAATAACCACTTACTTCTTAAATAATAAGCTAACTATAATGGTTAATTTGGTTGTGATGGTTTAGACATGCACTCTACAGAATGGGGGTATTGATTCTCACAGGAAAATGGTGCTCGTCAAATTACGTAGGGCAGTTTTTGGCTGAAACATGTCAACCGATTAGACACTTGGGACCATTATATCCAAATATATATATATATATATATATCCTAATATATATCCTAATATATCCTAATATACTGTCACTTTTCATACCTAATATATATCCCAATATATCCTAATATACTGTCACTTTTCATACTTTTAATCTAGTCCCTAAACCTACGCCATTAAATAACTTTTTAGGTTTCTGAGGTTATTTTAAACTCTCCAAGATCCCCTGCCTTCACTCACAGTTATCACAGAACTCTGCTTACAGACATGTTGAGTCCACTCACGCACTTTATGTGTGTGAGTGAGGGTCCAATGATGAAGCAAGCCACAGGTGATCCCTGTGGGTGAGGACCCTAATAAATATATATATATATATATATATATACACCCAGGTATATATCCATAAAAACTCTTCCTTAATCTCATACAACTCCGAGACAAATGTAAGGTGAGCACCGATTTACCTGGGTGCCGTTACTTACTGGTCTCGGCTAGACCAATTACATGCACTTTATGATATTCAAGATATTTCCTCCTTTAGTTTGTTGAATGAATTTGGGCACTTGTATAGCACACTGCCACTCACAAGGAGCATCCTGGTGCTGCACATTTAGAGGTGATAACCTAGAAGCACTAACTGGATGAGGGAGTGACAGAGTACATCAGGGGCCACAAAAATCCAGGTCTTTAACTGTTTTTTAAAGAGGGATTTGGATTCTATAAACTGAAGAGGACTGCTGAGCTGATTCCATGCATTGGACCCCAGCACTGAAAAGGATTTGGCAGCTTGGGTTTTAAGTCTGAATGATGGGGGCTTGAGAAGGTTCATACATGAGGAAATGAGAATTCTTAGGGATATGTGATGTGAGAATCTGGCCGTCAAGAATTTGGGACTGGCAGCTTTAAATGCTCTGAAGACCAATCCGAGGATCTTAAATAGAATTTTTTTGTGTACTGGAAGCCAATTTTAAGTTTTCAGAACTGTGGATACCGAACTACGTCTGGCGAGTTTCAGCACAAGATTAACACTCACTCCGCTCGTATGCGAAAAATATGCAAAAGATAGTGCAAAATTTCTCACATTTACCATGGGGTGTGAGATGCTCTAGGATCTAAGTGGGTAGAAAGACTGGTGGGGCTTTAGGTGTGGGGACAGTCTTGAGGTCTGAGAGGCACACACCTGTCCTATAGCACTCCGCAAAATTACACTAGTGTCGACTGGGATTTCTGCTACCACTCCTGTGAGGGCAGATTTATAGTAAACCCCTGGGAGCAGATGCAATGTTGGTCCCGTTCTATGATGGGACACAGCCCAATGCCTGGTTGAGATGACTCCTCACCCCTTCTTTCTTTACCATTTCTTCCCTGTTTTCTAGTGGTATTTCTGTCCTTGCTGGGGTAAGATTATAAGTAAACAAGTCCCTATTATGTCCGAGGGGGCAGAAGACTGTTGCACCCATTCTGCTGTGTGGATAAGGCCCAATGCTTGTTCAGCTTGTATACTTCTAATTGAAAAGTCATTCTAGCAAACCTACATTTTATTTCATTCCATGTATTTGAACAATGCCCTGGTATAGCTTTTTTTAGTGTATGGAATAATGGCAGAAATCTAGGACAATTTCCTACTCCCTGCTATTGCAGTGCCTTTGAATAAACTGTTTAATTGTCTGTAAATGTTTATAGTTTTAGTTAGCATCTCAGTAGTCTCTGGTAAAGGAAGCTGATACAGGTTGGGTTGCGGTTTGTTTGCAGCTAACATTGAACATGTTGTTCAAGCAGCTTAATTTGATCTATGTGCATGTGATGTATCACATATATTAAAACATACATATTTTACCCTAAAATGTTCAATGAAATTCTACAGCACTTCAAAAAAAATAAAGGCTCAAATCTGGATCGCAAATCAATCCTTACATACTTTGTGAACAACTCAGCTTTAACAGGAACTTCTCTTTCAACCCATGAATAAAATATTTCATTAATAAGGAATAGAGCTGTTCACTGAGCTGTACAAAGCTGGCACTGTAGCATGCAGTCCAGTTTGTTGTCACCACAAAGGATTCCAGAGAGAACTTATTTGTAAGAAGCTTCAAATATTCCCAATTGCATTCCTACAAACTACTTGCCATCAAGTTCTCTGATAGTCGAGATGCATACATGCTCACTACAATTCATGAAAAGAGCACTTCCTCATCACAGTTTCAGATCAGTTGGCTGAAGTCCACAAGCCCATCTGCATTCTAAATCACAACAAGTACATGGGAGGAGTGGATAAGAATTACAAGGTTATTCAGCCATGCAATGCGAGTCGTGAAACACGCACTTGGAATAAGAAAATGTTCATCCACCTGATACTGATAGCAACATACAATGTGTATGTTGTTTATCATCAGACCACCACAGAAGACTCTTGTTTTTCCTTGACTTTCATTTGACCATCATTGAAGTCTCAATGCTATAGAAGCAGCAGCCTCCACTTCATATGCTCGGAAGGATGTGGCAATGCTGCAGGATTGATACTTTGATGACTGCATTCCTGCAAAAACTAAAAAGACTCAGCCATGTTGTTCTTGTAGAATCTGCTTTATGCAAGTAAAGAGGCATACTATGCACTTTGCATACTTTAGGCACCGGGGAGTTACTGTCCCCAGTGCCCATCTGAGCCAGCCCAGTGTTTTCCTACTTGCTTTATGTGGTATCATACAAAAGTGAAGTATTGAGAAATTGACTGAGGTGGGGCTGTAGTAGCATATATCTTTCAATGCCTGTGCATGGATACCTACCTTCCAAAGGCCACTACTTCACTAGGCAAGCAGCTGTAGATTATATTTTTTCTCCTCTTGAGGAAATGATGGACTTGCTTATTGCCTGCTCCTCACATTTATCCACAGTCAGAGCGTGGTAGGTGGTCCGTTCACCGATTGACAATTGCATTATAGTCACCACCCTCCACATAATGTTGGACGGAACAAAAGCCACGTTGTCACAGAGTACCCTGTGTGGTAAAGACATAATGTCTTCACTAGTTTTTGAAGTGCTCTTTAGGGAACTTATATATAAAACACAAGGACCACACTGTTTGCCCACGAGATCCAGGGTAAGTGTAATGAGCCAAACAAAAGTCCCATAGGACTCAGTCACTTCTAATTTTGCGTTGAACTTAATTTGTAACTTATATCTTAATCAACGTGATGAAAAAGGTTACAGGACACAATATCTTGCATGATGATTTTCACATTTTTACTATAAGGATCCTCCCTTCCTCCCTGTTTATATATGATATCTACTAGCAAACCATAACATGTTTTGAAAGCTTTTTTGGGAGGGGATATCAACATTTTGACCCGTAGTTCTCTTAATTTCTCAATGTGACAGCATGACACAATACAAATTGTGATGATCCTGAGCAATCCATTTGCCACTGCAGGATAGTTTTGTGAACCAAGCACACCTTTCTATTGTGTCATGCCATCACCATGATTTTCAATCTCACCCTGATATACCAGATATGCTAGGTAGATATGCTCACTCAGTTTGAGCACTGTGTGCTTTGCAAGGCATTTGCTGATACCTCCAACTTGCATCCACAAATTGGAAGGAGTTGGATTTAGAACAGTGAGTGCACAGAAGGTGCACAAAAGATGTTTCCTTAAGCTTCAGGTAGCTAGCAACACAAGGCATTCGTAAAGGTTCACTCAGCAAGTATACATAATTAGTCAGGACTTTGAAGGGAACAGAGACATGAACAGGTAAGAAAAGTTTAGGCTAGGTGTGCTTTCACAGGGATATCTCAAATGCAGAAGACGGAGAGTCAAGGTAGTTCATATACACATGCCATCACTTCACCTTCACCTTCACCTTCACCAATGGACTCAACACCATCGGCGCCACACTCAATCTGATACTGAATTACTCCCTCATTCAACTGAGCAGATGACTCTAAACCATACAGAGCGCCGCAAGGAGCCTCCTCACTCATTCTCCCACAACACAATCACCCTGCACTTCAAACACTTTCAGTGCGTCCCCATCCATATCTATTTTCAAACTCCTGACACACGCATTCAAAACCTTACACAGCACTGGCACAGCATACCTCAAAACCGCCTCCGCTTTCAGAAACCTTATAAACCTTATAAACACATTTGCTCAGTCGGATATGTACTCACACACATTCCATGCTTACAAAGCACCAGAACAGCAAAAATGTCCTCTGAAAGTACAGAATTACCTTCTCTCACACATCTGCACTGTCTCTAACTATATTATATTCTGCAGAAAGCTAAACACTTGGCTCTTCAACCAGGTAAATCCATTGATCAGCCCTTACTGCTCCACCTTTGGAGACAGAATACCCTTCCAGGTGATAGTGCACTTTACAAAAGATCATAACATTGCAAAGAACTCTGCATCCAACCCTACATGTATGGGTAATATGTTTGTCCTGCTTGCAATGTCCACCCCTAAGTAGATTTTAGTCTGTCATATAACATTATAGTCACATCACTGCACATAATAGTGAACAGTACATATGTCACAATCTTGTTGACTACCTTGTGTGTCAAAACTAACATTCCTTGTAGTTTAGGACATGCTCTTTTGGGAACTTAGGCTGTCTTCCCTAGCATGTTTGCCTTACCTTCAAATGTCGATATGGTCACTCGAGGCCATATTTATCATCATTTAATGCAGTGCAGCAAGTTAACTTGTTACATTGAGTGAAATGGAAAGGTCAGAAATGGCCATACATAACATTGGATGGTGCATTTCTGTCTTTTTCTAGCGCTGGTGCACAATGTGCTACCAGGGGCCAACGCAGGCACTCTTGCACCATAGTACAATGGTGCCTGCTTTGTTAGAAGGATTGTTTTTGTGCAGGAAGTGGCACCTTTTTGCAGATAAACAATCCCCTGATGCATTGTCCTCTTTCTGTGTGTACTGCAAAATGCAGCACACAGTGAAAGAGGAAAACAAATAAGGAGAAATGTTGGTACGCCTCACCTGGGGCGGAGTAGCAGTTTTGGTGCATTCCCAGGTCTACCATTTATGATAAATCTGGGAATGCTTCAAAATCCATGGGTTTTGCATGGGAGCACCCACGCATCACCAATGGTATGCATCCCTGGGGCAGAGTAATGGGGCACATCGATTTGCACTGCGTTGCATTACTCTGGATTTATCAAGCCACCCAGGGGCACAAAAAGATGCCTGGTGTAGCTTGATAAATCACATCTCAATGGTTGTTTCACTTTTGCACCCTATTGAGTGGTGCAAAAGCTACAGAACTCTTGATAAAAATGGCCCTCAGTTCAAAGAATGTGGCCTCAGAAGGCATTCTTGGACACCCCCAACTTGCATCCTCAATCTGGAAGGAGTTGAATTTTGCAGTCAATGCGCAAAAGGTGCATAAAAGGCAAATCCTATTGAGCCTCATGTGGCCGCCGTGGGACCCTGCTACAGGAACTACTCAAACTAAGGTAGATGTGAGCCCCCACAAGGGTTTTCATATTTACTTTGGCTTCATCCATTTCTGTCGCGGGCAGTAGGCCAAGCCACTTAAGTGGGGCAGCATTTTTATCAGTACAATTGGGAGAATGCCAGGTGGTGGGACTTTTGGGGATTCCTGTGCATTCCTGAAGTTTCCATCACAGCATTGTAAGGAAAATTAGTGACTTCAGGCAAAGTTTGAGGTTTGCAGGGCATACAAGGTATGAAAACCTCTTGTGATCCATGCATGGCACACCACCCTGGAATTCCTTGGTTGTCTTATTTTCAAAATGTTTGTGCTTTATAGGATTGAATGGGTGGGACTACAGCACGGCCCCAAATACCACAGCTACCGCTATTGCTTATCTATCAATGTAGCTCTTTGGGACCTGTTGTGTCTTGGTCTCTTAGCCCACCCATACAAGTGAAGTACCGTACTTATCAGCGTTCATTTAGAAAGTTAGGGTAGTAGGAAATTTGTGTCTCTCCACAGATTCCATAAGTTTGCATCACATACATGTGAGGCAAATGGGTGTTTCATATCAGTGTTTGACATTTGCAATAGCATCTGGGTAAAATTATCTAGTGAAACTCACGCAAGTCATACACCTCTGGACTTCTCTGGTTGTCCAGTTGTTAAACATGTGCAGGTTTGTTAGGTTTGCATAGGTGTCGGAGGAGGTAGGACTTAAAATCCACAGCTACTTACAATGCAATAAAGAGTCAGCTTTCAGTGCAAAAATGTGATGTGTATATATATTTTGCATTCAGGGATGTTTCCCATTGCCAGCACTACGCCTAACACACAAATGAGGCTGCGTTTTTATTGGAAGACATGGGGGAATGCTGGGTGCTAGGAAATGTGTGTCTCCTGCACATTTCAGAAGATTTCCTCACAGACATCTGTTGGAAATGTGTGGTTTTAGATGACGTTTGATGTTTGCTAAGGCTTCTTGGTAACATTATTTTGTAGAGCAACGCAAGGCACACACCCTTGTACTCCCCTGGTTGTTGAGTCAGGTTTGCAAGCTTTGCCCTGGTTTTCTTGTTTCAAAATTGTGCACCCAAGACACACACCACTAGACTCCCTGGACTTCTCTAGCATTAAAAGATGTGCAGATTTCCTGGGGTTTCTAGGTTCTGAATGAGCTAGGACCCAAAATGGACAGTCATTCACATTAAAAAAATTGGTGTATTTTTAATCAAACATGTAATGTGTCTTTGTTGTGTATGGGGCCCTTTCCTGTTGCGGGCACAAGCCCTGCCCGCACAAATGAGGTAATGTTTATCAAGAGATGTGGGGGAATGCTGGGTTGTAAAGAAGTTGTGACGCCCCAAAGATTCCAGAGGTTTTCCTTACAGAAATGTGTGTAAAATGTCTATGTTTAAACACATTTTGCAGTTTGCAAATGTTTCTGGTTAAACTTACTTGGTGAGAGCCATGCAAGTTATGCATACCTGGACTTTCCTGATTATCTAGTTTTCAAGTATGTGCAGGTTTACTAGGTTCCCCTAGGTGCCGGCTAAGTTAGGGCCCAAAATCCACAGCTACTCACATTGCAAAAAAAGGGTGTGTTTTAAGTGCAAAAATATGATGTGTCTATGTTACCTTTCTTGCCCATTCCTACCCACATAGGTGAGGAAACGATTTGATCTGGAGACTTGGGGTAATGCTGAGTGGTAGGACATTTGTGGTCCCACACAGATTCAAGACATTTTCCTCACAGACATATGTGAAAAATGTGTATTAATAGTCGGCATTTGAGTATTGCAATGGCTTCTGTGTAAAATTAGCTTGAGTGCCTCGCAAGTCAAGCACCCCTGGACTCCGCTTGCTGTCTAGTTTACCAAAATGTGCAGTTTTTCTCAGTTTCCGTAGGGTTCGGCTGAGCTAGGGTACAATGTTTAAATATGATATTTCTATGTTGCGTTTGGGACGATTTCCTGCTGTGGGCACTAGGCCTATACACATAAATGACCGTTTCCTGCCATGGGCACTAGGCCTACCCACATAATTGAGGTGACATTTTTATTGTGAGGTTTGGGGGAATGCTGGGTGGTTGGAAATATTTGTGGCTCCCCACAGATTCCAGAGGTTTTCCTCACAGAAATGTGTGCAAAATATGTTTTTATCAAAGTTTTAAGTTTGCAATGGCTTATGGGTACAATTTCCTGGTGAGAGCCATGCATAGGCGGGTAGGAACCATCTGTCACATGTGATGGATTGTCACCCTTGGAAAATGTTTGATCCTGCCTCCCACAGCAGGCTTGCACACCATTAAGGGCAAACTAAATTAGTTTTGAGGCTTATGCTACAAAGGGAGGGTCTATGAAAACCAGTGTCCCTGGTAGCCTGCACAATATATGCTATGTCCACATCCTTGGCCATGAAAGGACTGCATGACTGCAGTGGGAGCAGAGGGCCTGACATTGTCTATACACAACTCCCTGGAATAGCCTCTGAAGGGCCAACATATATGAGAAAACTCTCTGACATGGGTGGAAACAGCCATAGAACTTGCTCTATTTATTTGACTTGCTCAAGGGTAGAAATAGCCTTTTGACCTAAATGGTGGTTCCATGAAAAGGCATATGCATAAGGGATGCTTGCAGATCTCTAGGAAGACTTTTAGACTGTATCCAAACTTGGTGACAGAGCGCCACACTAGTGCCATCCACTCGCCCCAATCAAGGTCTGCCCAATTAACATTCTGGTCTTCTTGAATGTTTGAGTGTTGGAGGCCTTACATCACTATGGGACAGCTGGCAAGATCTCACAGGCCATTTCACATGGGGTGCATATAACTGCTTAGCATGGAGATAGCATGGTCCGGGTTCAAGACTAGTCTGGCCATACAGAACATCTGTTTCCAGAATGCCTTTATTATTTTTGATTTCCTGTCCGGAGAGATTGTGGGAATGCATTAGGATTCACCTTGCTGGTAGAAGTCTAGCCCACCAAACTCTCAGGAGGAGAATGATGCATAAGAAAGTCTGGGTCGAGAGCACCACTCTGTGACATCTACCTGTTCACTGGTGGGCAAGAGGAAGACTTCGCCCAAGTGCCCATAACAGTGTCAGTTAGGGTTTCATTGAACAGACGTAAGGGCACAGATGAGGCTGGCACAGGTTGATAAACATTAGTAAGAACCTTTATCTTAATTTCAACAGAGGCAATTGTATTTGTAGGACCTCCGTTGCCAGTCTTATTATAAGGGCACTACACAGCCTAGATATGACTACACAGGGCTGTACAGCTCCCCCTAGCTGCATACTAGATCACAGGTATGAAAATCTTCAAGATTCAGTATGGTGCTGGGGCGTAGTCCAAATGTGAGAAATCTGTGGTTGAAAATATCCATCAGAAAAGGTTTATCTGTGAAATTAAAATGACAGCATTCTTTTGTAGTAAGAATGATTGCTAGTTCTTCACCTGGAGAATGATTAGATCTATTAGTCAATTCATTTATTTATGTTTTAAAACTCCGATGAAGATCCACATAGAAAGTGCAAAAATACAGGTACAAACATACATTTACTTGTCATAATTACAACAACAATACTTAAACATTTAAAGACTCAATTGCAAAAGCTGGTGAAATGCAAAGAGCAAAGGATATTTAAAACTATGTGGTTTGAATTTTATGCAAGAATACAGCAAAATTTACAACAATTCACACAGAAAGTGCAAAAAGCATGATTAGATCATTCATGTTGTGTGACTTCTGTCTATACTACCATGTGCTCACTCAGTTTGCTGATTTTAGTTTATCTGGCAGTCTTAAGAGAACATGGTACTCTCATGCCACCTGATTTGCTATTTACCTGCCCCATTCAGCAGATTGGTCTGTGTGGTCTAAGAATAAATGTGCCTCCTCTTTGGCAGCTAAGGTTAATTTGATGCCTTCCTGTTTTTCTCCCAGCAGAGGCTAGACAAATAATAAGGGAGTAATTCATTACAGCTTTTAACTGGGGTAGCTTTTACCAGTTTCAGCATCTTCCCTCTGTCTAAAATGTCGAAGCGTAATTTTGAGGTCTATTGTAGTGTTAAGAAGATCAAGGTGCCACTCTGTTCTAGAATGCGCATGGATTCAATAGATTTTGGCTGGGAGATTGCATGTGTCAAGTGTGAATTATGTGTAGAACGCAGACCATGGGTTGTGTATGGACGTCTTACACTATTGTCATGAATGGTTGTTTCTGAGCCTAGCTTGAAAAACTATATATGCTCATTAAATTGAGTTTGCTTGACTCCGATGTTTGTTTTGGAGCTGGTGGTCACTGGGAGTACCACTGTTTCTGGGAAGCTGATCCCTGTTGGCAGACATCATTGAAAAGATAGATGTTTGTGTTTGCACATAATGCACGCGGTGTAGTTGTGAGGGTTATATTTGGTCCTTGATGGTTACCATCATAATGGTAGGAGCTTGTATTGCTACCCTGAGATCCAAGCAGGTCTAGTTTCTTACTATTCTTGGTGGGGGTTGAACCGGCGAGGTACTGTCTTCTTTATTGGTTTGACCAATTCTATTTCCCACCATCAGAACCCATTGCTGCATATTATCTGAAGTGTTGAATTGCTTGTTATGGTTTTTGCAATGTTACTACTGCCTCCCCAGGATGGCATGTTTCACCTCATTGTGTTGATTCTTTGCTTCTTGCTTGTTAGGTTTCGCCTGCACAGCTATGCTTGTAAAATCTATTATATTTAATAAAAATCTTAAAAGGGGCTTACATCCCACACTTACATTTCATTTGTTAGTGTGCTTCCCACTTACTTTTCCTCCGTTTCTATTGACTGTAGCATACTATTTCCTGCTGTTGCTCATGTGTTTCTCTTATCAGTGACCTTTGGCCCAAGTTCTGTTTTTACCCTCTTTGGTGGAACTTCTTTTAAGCGTCTCATCACCTCAGTGCTGCTCAAGAGCCATGGGCTCAGTGTGCTGGAGTACATCAGAGCCCAGCACTTGTTTTGATTGCAACGCTACTCACCAGTCCCCCGGGACCGATGCAGGGGCACACTCATGTGCATCAGAGGCTGGTGCTTGTTTAGATTGCAACATGTACTCACCAGACCCCTCAGGGCAGAAGCAGTGACACACTTGAGTGCATGAGAGGCAGGTGCTTGTTTGTTTATTTTCTTTTTATCCACTATATAGTGCAAACAAATCTCAAAGGTATTGGAGTGCTTTACATGAGCACCAGTTACTTTGCACACAAACACATTCAGCTGCCTTCTGACCACTGGGCAAAGGTTACTACAGGGCAAGGAGAGGGGGGAACCCTGAGGTATATCGAGCAAGCATAGTTGGCTATCAAAAGAGCTGAAAACTTAGACACCTACTTATTAGAAGCACGTATGCTAAAAAATTGTAAAAGATGTCGGCCAAAAACATGCAGGGCTTCTCTCTCCTCCCAGCTTCTCAATGCCCTCCTCCCCTGCGTCCCTGCAGAGGTATTTATTTTTTATTATGCAACATCTTACAGTACATCCAAATCATTAACCCTGAGCCTGCTCACCTTTGTTGCTGGGTGCCCATTGCTCTCACCACCACCTCCAGCCCATTGCTGCTTGCCCCCGGTACACAGATCCTCTCCTCCCGACCCTGCGTTTCACATTTTTAGTTTAATTTCTTTTTATCCACTATATAGCACTAACAACATCTGGAGGTATTAAAGCTCTGTACATGAGCACCAGTTACTTTACACATGTATACATTCAGCTGTCCTATGACTACCGGGCAAAGATTACTACAGGCGAGGTGGGGGGCCATGAGGGACATCGAGCAGGTGTAGTCTCCCAGAGAGAACTTAACGGCCTGATTGTTGGAAACATGTATGCTAAAAAAATGTAAAAGATGTCAGCAAAAAACATGCTATCTTTATTAATTAAAGGCAACCCCTTGCCACGACGCAACATTGCCATTACACTGATCCCCTTCTCCCCCCACAGGTCCCCTCCTCCCCTGAACCTGGTTTGCACATTTTCATTCTCCTTTTAGAACCCCATCTGAAGGTCCTGGAGCACTTCATGTGAGCACCAGTTGCTTTACACATGGACACATTTAGCTGCCTCTGATCACTGATTGTAACAAGATGGCCGTCCCTGTCGGGTAATTCTGGCAGTTTAAATACCTCAGCTGAAGTGTTGTTCAGAGGGTCTCATGTGTGGTGAAAATTAAGCTGGTCATACAGTTACACAAGCCTTCCTGCCAGGGTGCCTGCTTGTTTTGTACTGTACTGAAAATAAACCAGGTTGTAATAACTGTGTGGCCTTTGGACTTTGAGGAGTTAACATCAGTTCTTCTGGCTAGCGGGGACTTTTTTTCTTGAGTATTGATAATACGTTTGGCCATTGTTGTGGGCATGGATCACACTGGGGCAATTAGCTCACGCATTTAATTTCCTTCCTTACTGTACTGCATCAGTATCCATGGAACTGAAAGCCATGGTAATGGTCTGCTTAACAAAATGATGACACAAGTGTACAATCATTTTATACTGCTGAATTCAGCCCACTGTTTGAGGGTTTTAGAAGCATTTGTATGCAGTCCTGCGCTTGTCACCCAGACTCACGCAGACACTCACCAAAAGACTCCGACACTGTCACTCACACTCAGGCACAAATACTCACACACTTGCACCCACAGACATGCACTTCCAAACACACATAATCAAAGCCTGACTTCCTGCAATCTCACTCTCTTACACACTCTGTCACGTGCACAACCCTATCCAGATTCCACCAACCCACACTGACACTCTTAAAACACAATCACTCATGCACTCACACACACAACATGCTTACAGTGATTTTCAAACACATACACTTCAAACAGCCAACCAGCAGCATGTACTGCTGTGTAACATGTAAAATAAACATTGACAAACCAATAGATTTTTTTTAACTGCCTGATTCCTTACTGAATCTATTCCTGAAGATGTGCTGATTTGAATATCCTTTAATGTTTAGGACTTATGCTGCACGTTTGAAAAATTGGATAGACAGACGGCCCATTCAATACATCTGGGATCATATTTTCCTTGCATAGCTTTTTCTCTTTTCTTAGTCTTTTTGTTCAGTTTTACAGTTCAAATGTAAATTGCTGACTTTTTGTTGGTGAATTCTCCAGGTTAGCACATTGCTGCTCCATCTCCCTGTCATGCTCTGTTATGGTCATCTATTCCTTAAGGTCCCCAATGACTGCTGCCTGGGAATTATTGATGGGTACATACATTGATGATGCAATATGAGGGATTTCTATGATCACTATAATGGTTTTAGTATCTTTCAGGAGAAAGTTTGAATCTTCTGATTAATACTGTGAGGGGGCTCCATCTTGCTCAGCTGAGCACGTCCTTACTGGGAATATCCTGAAGCAGAAGTGAAGCTTGGGTTGGGCTTAACTCAGTTATTTTGCCTTATGGGGTTTCTCCTCATCCTTTTCTCTTACTGCCATAGATATTTTCACTGTCTCTTTTCCAATGATTGTTACATTTTTGATGTTTTCAATTAGATCTTAAAGTCCAGTCCTGATAGAACCATGATCCCCAAGGGATCGGATAATGATTGAGTTGTCTCCTGAAACCTTTTATAGTTTGTACAAAGCTGGATTTGTTACTTCTAATACTTGTTTTTATGCCTGTGGTTACTAGTGGGCACAGCTATGGCCATGGGTGCTTATTTTTGCCTTATTCTCCTACTACAATCCACATGATTCCAATATCAGTAGGACAGCCAGAAGGACTGCTTGCAATATTTACTGTTATTTTTGCACCAAGTGTGCCAGTGGGGCGTTTGTGTGCACCCAAATGTCTCTGAGTACTTTCATTAGGGGGTTGTATCTAGATTGTTCTCCCTGCTTTGGAAATGCAAAGTCCTTCTTTTTGGTGCAGTGTAAGGCCAAGATTACTTGCTAAGTTTTAGGTTGAAATGGTAGAGTACGTCTGTACATCTAGTCCTAAATCATTTAAAAGACTGCGCACAGCTTTGAGTCATGTTGCCTGACTTTGCACCATTGTAAAATCTTCATTAATCTGTGCCTGAAAGAGGGGATGTGAGGACAGTTGATGGTGCAGGTGGTGTGCATATGTGAACGAAGATAAACTGCATGGTTAGTGAGTGAAGGTTAGAATGTGGTAAGAGTCTTGTCTTGCATTTATCATCTCTTGATGTGTTTCAGTTTTATACTTATGAATCAATGCCGAATATTTCTCTTGTTTATCTGTTCATTTGCATCTCCCCCATGCCCTTGTTGATTTATTCCTCGAGCTTAAGCATTCATTTGTCGTTTGACTTGTGGCAAAATTATTTGGGTATGTGCCATATGTGAAACTGTGTAAATTGGTGATTGATGGAATATATAAATGACTTTTTGCAAAGTATTGTGGATTGTTCTCAGAAGCCATTTCCTCTGGCCTTCAAGTTGCATCAACATGCTGGGGACACGGCTGGGGAGGACATTTTGTACGCAGGAGAGATAGTTGAGGGGAGTGGTCATTTTGCAATAGTACATCCCACCTTCTGCCTCCTCCTATGGTTGCATTCCAGGCTCTTTAAAAGAAGAGTGTCTGTGTGTGGAGGCATGAACAGTCCAGAGCAGTCCTTCAAGCACAGACTGAAGCACCTGTAGTGATCTCTTCAGACACCAGGTAAGGGACAAGAAATGTGTGTGAATCCAAACCACTGCCCCTGCTGCAGGTACTAATCCAGGCCAGTAACTGATGCAATGGACTGGCCCTGACTGAGTTAAGAAAGCTAACGGGGGCCAGACCTGACTCTTACCTTTTGATTTATTTACCGTCCCTTCTGATTGCTCATGATAAACATTTATTTCAAAATAGAGAAAGTGTTTTAGCTGTGCTGTTCTTAATTGTGAGTATGGCTGTGTGGATGAGTGAGTGGATGTGTCAATGGTGTATATGGGCGAGTAACATTGTATATGAAAGTGTAGGTGAGTTATAGGGTATATGAGTGACTGTATGGGTAAGTGACTGAATGTGAGAGTGGCTGTATAGATGAGTGTGTTTGTTATGTTATGTTATGTTATTTTGATTTATAGTGCGCACGGATACTCACGAGGGTCCCGGCGCGAAACCAACAAAGGGTGAAAGTGTCTGTTTAAGCGAAGAGATGTGTTTTCAAGTTTTTCTTGAATACTGCTGGGTCCTGAATGTTGCGTAGTGCAAGGGGCAGTGCGTTCCAAGCAACAGTGGTCTTCCTTGTCAATGAACTGCCTCCAAGCCTCTGGTATTTAAATCGAGGAACCTGTGCAAGACGGAGAGACGTAGAGCGCAACTGTCTAGATGGAACATAGAAAGAGAATCGTTTTTGTAAATAGAGTGGGCCGAACCCATGCAAAGCTCGGTGAGCCAAAACCAACGATTTAAACTTCACCCATTCCGTAACAGGGAGCCAATGCAGTGAGTGAAGGTGGTATCGCACATTGTCAGTGATTGTATATGTGAGTAAGTACATGTTAGATATGTATGAGTAAGTGAGTGGGTGTGTGTGTAACTGTATGGGTGAGTACTTGGCTAAGTGATTGACTGTATGGGTGAGTGATTAGGTATGTGATTAGCTCTATTGGTGACTAACTCAGTGTGTGAGTGTATATATGGGTATATGAGCGGGTATGTCAGTGACTGTATTAGTGAGTGGGTGGGTGTATGAGTGGTTGTATGGGTGAGTGAGTTGATTTGTGTGTAGATCTATGAATTAGTGAGTGGGTGTGTAAGTACTGTATAGGTCTGTGAATAGGTTTATGAACGATTGTGTGGAGTGAGAGTGGGTATATGAAAGTCTCTATGGGGTATGAGTGGGTGTGTTGGTGATTTTGTGGATGGTCATCAGTGATGTCATGAGTGATGTCATTTGAGATGTCAGCAGTGATGTGATCAGTGATGTCACTGACCATGTCATGAGTGTTGCAATATGTGAGGTCATAAGCAGTGCATTACGGGGGCACGAGTTATAGTTAGGTCAGCTAACTATAACTGCTGAATTTCACTGGTTTTGTACAAGTGAAATTGGAGCCTAACTATAATGTTCCTTTAACCTGTTTTTAATCAGTGAATTTCTAAGTTTTTTTTAAATCCTATTTCCTAACTATAACGTCCCTGTAAACTTTCTTTTTTCAGTGAATTTCTAAGGTTTTTTTTTTTAACGTGCAGTAAGATGCCCATTGCAATGCACAGTGGGGGTGGGGTTGAATGCCTGGCCTGGCCTGGCATTGTGCTGCCCCTGCCCAAGCTTGCTGATCCTGCCCCCTCCTCCTTGCCGTCCATTGTCCATGTCCATGACCCTGCTCCATCATTACAGCTGTGTGTGGCCATTGATCTGCTACTGTCCTTCCTGCCTGCCCTAAACAGTTAACTTGCTGCCTCATTCACCTTCTCCCTACCCTCTGTTGTCTGACTCCATTCACCAGCCCCTCCCTCCTGCCCTGCATGGTCTGATGTGCTGCCACTGCCTTCCATTTAGCTTGATGTCCCTGCCCACTCCTCCTGTCCTCTGTTCCCCAATTCTATGCAGCATCATTGTCCTCTGGCTTAGCCTCTGGGCTTAGCTTGCTGTCCTCACTCCCCTTCCCCTTGCCCTATGATGTCTGTGTGCATGCACCTGCTCCCTGCTCCCTTCATTCTGCCCACCATATATCATGGACCTGCCACCCTCCTATCTACTTTGAGTGTTCTGTTGAGCTTCCACTGCCCCTCCCACCTGCCTAGCATGGTCAGATGGCTGCTGCATGTCCCTGCCACCTCCACACACCTATCCCTTCCCACCTGTCCTCCATGGTAAATTTGCTGCCACTACCTTCTGCCCTCCATGCTCTGCTGTGCTGCAACTGTTCCTCCTGTCTGCCCTGCATGGTCTGTTGTGTAGTCCCTTCCCCTGCCCTCTTTTGTCTGTGTCCAGGCAATACCCCTCCCTTCTGTCCTCCATGGTCTTTTGTTCATGCCCCTGCCCCTCCCTCTTGCCCACCATGGCTGTTGTGCTGCCACTAACCCTCCTGCTTGCCTTGTGTGGCCAGCTCACTACCCCAGACCCCATCCCACCTTCCGTCATTTGTCTCTGTGTATGCCACTATAGTCTCACTGTTGCCCTCAACGGAGTGTTGTGCTTCGGGTCCCATCCCACCTGCCCTCCGTGGTCAGCTTGTTGTTCCTGCTCTGCCAAATTTCTCTCTGCTCTCTGTTTTCCATGTGCACACCCCTATCACCTTCCTCATGCCTTGTTTAGTCTGCTGTCATTCCCCTGCCCCCTCCCTCCTGCCCTTCATGGTCCATTATGCTGCTACTGTCTCGCCTGCCTTTCTGCTATGGCCAGCTTGTTGCCCTTGCCTCTTCCCCTCTGCTCTCTATTGTCCATTTGCATGGCCCTGTTCCCTACTTATTGCTTTCCATGGTCTGTTTGTTGCACTGCCATCCCGTTTGCCTTGAGTGATGTATTGTGCTGTTGCAACCCCTGATGCCTACACTTTAAGGTCAATTTGGTGCCCCTGCCCATCTCCCTCCTGCCCTCTCTTATGTGAGTCTGTGTCCTCCTAGATCAAATGTACCAGACTTGCCAACATTTTAAACTTGGTAAGAGGGAGATTTTGAAAAAAAAACCTGGGGAATTGATTTTCCCCATTGACTTACATTGAAAAAGAGAAGACTTTAAGCAGGAGACAAATAAAATTAAGACCTTTTGGGCTTAAAAACATCTGGAGTCTCCTGCCTGAATTGGGGCTGTTGGCATGTATGGTTGTACTGCCACTGCCTCTTCCTTCTCCCCTCAATGATCTTTCATATTGCCACAGCCTCTCTTGCCTGTACTGCATGGTTGGTTTGTTGCCCCTGCCCCCCTTTTACCCGCCCTCCATTGTCCATTGTCCTGCCACTGCCCCTCCTACCTGCACAGCATGGTTAACTTGTTGCCTCTGCACCCTCATCTGTCATTAGGGACTGTAAAGTGGTCCTCAGGATATTGAAGACTGACATAAGGAAATCACTGGTGTATTCATTTACCTGATACTTGCAGGGAATGTGGAGATTGAGAGTAAGGCATGCGATAACTGAGACATGTCAGGATTAGGGGCCCACTGCTCTCTGTATTCATCAAATATAAAAATCATCATACAATTTTTGTGTATTAAATTTATGGGAAACATGTCATTTTTTATGTCATGCTGTTTTATTGTCTTAATTTAAGATCTACAGAAATAAGATTATCTATTATGTATCACAATATAATTATGTCCAAATCAATTCAAGCCTGCCTATGATGATGTATATAATTTGATTATGTATGACAGGCTAATAATATATATATATATATATTCACTGAAAAAACCATAGGTTTCAGGGACGTTATAGTTACAAATTAGCATTTCAAAAACCTTTGAAATTCACTGAAAAAACCATAGGTTTCAGGGACGTTATAGTTAGTTGGACATTTCACTCATACAAAACCATAGAAATTCCGCCGTTATAGTTAGTTGAGCTAACTATAACTTGTGCCCCCGCAATGCACTGCTGATGACGTCACATATTATATCATTCATGACATGGTCAGTGACATCACTGATGACATCACTGATGACATCTCAAATGACATCACTGATGACATCACTGGTTGGCCCCCAGGGACCCTCAGGATTGAAGGGGAATTAATTCCCCAACTTAAAACGCGCCACAGGGCGTGTTTGCACACGTCACCTCAGGCCCCGCCCCCTCCCATCACCACTGTGCAAACGCGCCCCATGGCGCGTTTTAAGTTGGGGGATTAAGTCCCATTGAATCCTGAGGGTCCCTGGGGTCCAACTAGCCCACCAGGTACCTCCAGTAAGCGCCACAGAGCTGCATTGCAGAGAGGTGTAAAAAGGGGCATGGCCTAGGACACCTCTCTGCAACACAGTGGCGCTTACTGGAGGTACCTGGTGGGATAGTTGGCCCCCAGGGACCTCAGGATTGAAGAGGAATTAATTCCCCAACTTGAAACGCGCCACAGGGCATGTTTGCTCACATGTCACCTCAGGCCCCGCCCCCTCCCTTCACCACTGTGCAAACGTGCCCCATGGCGCGTTTTAAGTTGGGGGATTAAGTCCCCTTGAATCCTGAGGGTCCCTGGGGTCCAACAAGCCCACCAGGTACCTCCAGTAAGCGCCACAGAGCTGCGTTGCAGTGAGGTGTAAAAAGGGGCGTGGCCTGGACCACCTCTCTGCAATGCAGCGCTGTGGCGCTTACTGAAGTTACCTGGTGGGCTAGAATACCCTCATTTAGGCCGTTTCAATGCTCAAACGGCCTAAATGAGGGTATTCCGGCCCGGAGGCGGAGATTCCGGCCCAGAGGCGGAGATTCCGGCCCAGAGGCGGAAATTCCGCCACAGGGCCGGAATCTCCGGCCCGGGAGCGGACATAAAGTTAGTATTGGCAAGTGTATTCTGTGAATACCGAAAATTACTAACTTTACGTATTTCACGTAAGTTAGTTCTGTGAATCAGGCCCTCCAGGAGCCGGCCCTGGGGGGTGGCGGTCCCCATGGCCATCAAGGGCTCCTGGAGGGGGGCGCGCGGCCCCCCTCCCAACATTGGCAAAGCCCCGGGGAGGTGGTGGTCCCCGGGGCATGTGGGGGGGCTCAAGCCCCCCCGCACAGGTTATTATTTTTTTTTTTAAAACAAGCCCGGGGGGGGGTGGCGGTCCCCGGGGCTGTGGGGGGGCCATGTGTCCCCTGCAAATATTTAAGAAAAGCCCCAGGGGGTGGCGGTCCCCGGGGCTTGGGGGGCCTTGGAGGCCCCCCCACATATCAAATAAAACAAGCCCGGGGGTGGTGGTCCCCGGGGCTGCGGGGGGGCCATGTGCCCCCGCAAATATTTTAGGAAAGCCCCGGGGGTGGCGGTCCCCGGGGCTTGGGGGGGCCTTGGAGGCCCCCCACACATCAAATAAAACAAGCCCCGGGGGGTGGCGGTCACCAGGGCTGCGGAAGGGTCGTGTGCCCCCGCAAATATTTTAGGAAAGCCCCGGGGGTTGGCGGTTCCTGGGACTGTGGGGGCCCCCCTGGGCCCCAGCAATTATAATGTGTCATGCCCCCGGGACTTGGCCCACCCGGGGGCTAAATAATAACGAAGCGCGGAAGACCGCGCTTCGTTTTTTTTCTTATTTTCGGCCGAAATTCGCGCTGGGTGCGCGAATCTCGCCGATTTAAAAAAAAAAAAATATGCTTTTTTGGTCTAGGGGTTCAGGGTGTTTCTACCCTGCCCCCTTTTCTTGATTTTCGCGTTTGTTTCCCTGTTTTCTTGTGACTCTACCGAGTCACAAGATGGCTGCCAACACTTCCTGGTTTGGAGTGTTGACAGCCAATTTGAATAAAGCTCGTGGTCGGAAGGGTCCGGGGATCCACCGCGCCTCTATATATCGAAACTTTTATTCTTTGATTTTCTCAGCAACTACTCAACGGATTTAACCGTTTAAAAAAAAGGTCTCTTTCTGATCCAAGGGCTACCTTTTTGCCAAATTTGGTGTAATTCCGTTCAGCAGTTTCAGCTGTAATCGTGTCTAAAGTTTCCTATGGGAAATTGATTTTCTGACCTCTATTTTTTGAATTTCTCAGGAACTACTGAACGGATTTACTCCATTTAAAAAAAAAGGTCTCTTTCTGAAACAACGGCTACCTTTTTGCCAAATTTGGTGTAATTCCGTTCAGCAGTTCAAGCTGTAGCCGTGTCTAAAGTTTCCTATGGGAATTAACATGGAGAAAACACGTTTTGGGACCCCCCTTTTTCTCGGCCCCCGCTTACCGAATCACCCCAAAACTTTCAAGACAGGAGTTGACCGGAGTGGGCTACGAGTTTTGAAAATTTCACGAAGATTCATCAACCGGCGCCAAAGATATTGAGAAAACAAAAAACGAGTTTCCTATGGATACTAGGTCCTAACTATAACTGTTAGACCTGGCATCCTTGGCATG